>JAOYSI010007396.1:0-12170 GCA_025775065.1 Hiodon alosoides | reverse complement strand
CAAATGACTGGGATTTGAGGTTATGATACTGATGTAGGGTATTGATAGGGTAATAGGTTAGGTATATTATAAGGATGGATTATGTAATCATTATTTTGTAAAGCACTATTTTTGTTGACACAAATTTACTATACATTTTTCGTTGCCTTTTTATTCATAATTAATTAAATTTGGCAATATGAACCTGGTGACTCGCAGTAATTATTCTGGTTTGATTTATCTGGTTTAATAAACATCTGCACAGTAATCAAATTTGTTTAATGCCTTTTAATTTTATCTGAAGCATACACAATTAGAGGAGTATAGATTCAAAATCCATGGCCTTGCTTGACCAAAATTGGCCATGTTGTGTTAAATTTGATGAAAATGTGTCAAGTTAGACCTTAAACCAGGACAGAGAACCTCTGTTTCAGGTGGTTCAGGTGAATCTATTGTATATGTTAATACCGGATTGAACTGCATCTTCTTCACAGCACTAAAGCGAGAGAACAGCCCAGCTGAGGATTAGTAATGTTGTTTGCAAGCAGCATCTTGAAGCTACTGTGCTGCGCTCCAGCTGAAAACCTCATTAGAAAAATACCCTATAGAAATTGTTAGAATTTATTAATTAAATGGAGAAAGTAGTTGAGCAACATGCCCCCCCCTCTCTCGATAATTTAAGACTGGCGTAGGGTTTTTTAAAAGCTTTTAAGGTTGTTTGGAATCAAACGTGGTTTCAGCAGTCTTCAGAGACTTAATTACTGCTAGTTAAATAGGTTAGGGGACGTTCCCAGTTGATGAAGTTGTGATGATATTGAGGGAGGAATGCGCTGTGAAGGAAAAATACATTTTCTAGTCTAGAGCCGGACCAAATCAAACCCTTATCCTGCACACAATAATGAAATTTGCAGTAAACGTTGCTACTTTTTCATTCCGGAATTCAATCAAAGTTTTTTTCAATTGCCCATGGCTGTCATGTAAATACTAAGTGCCGTCAGAAGTATTGCCTACCAAGCGTCAACGAGGCCACTTTATGTCATTTCATCATCAGCCAGAAACTTTGCCGTCAATCCCATCTAATTTCATTCTCAATGCAGTGTGTTTGGTCAAATTAAGTGTTTATTGTGGTGTACAAACGTGTAACTCTCAACAGTGCCACATAAAAGCAACACAAACAATATCAAGATGTCAGAATATCAATAGTATGGCAGGTATACCATTCACAGTAAAGTGGTGACAGTGTAGTGGGAGAAACTCGAGTAGAGGAACTCAGGTAGCTGGCTGCAATTGAAGTTCACTCCAAATGAAATAGAATATTGACCCCGAGAGCAAAGAAATTGGCTTACCGTCATCCACAATGGATAGCCAGCGAAAATCCACTTAATATGTTCCAAATATCCCCAAATATTCTTAATATCCTCCATTAGGTGCCATGATTAACAAGACCATTAATTTCAACTAATTGTCTCCGCTAATGAAAGCGCGCGTCCCCCCCTATCAAGCCTTGTTATGATATGATATCACGTTTATTATTTTTCTATTCTGAAGCTTTCATGTCCTGTCTAAGAGTTAATGGGCTAAATAACATAAATTTCCAAGCTAAGTAATAGAATTTAACCATATTGGGACATTATTCTTTACTTCCTATAAGCATTCATAAAGTGGTAGTCAAAGACAAAATCTGAAAAGTGCCAGATGGCTTTTTATTGTGAATATATACAGTATATATGTAGTAATATATTTTAAAACATTAGATTCCTCCTACTGCGCTATTGATCCTAGCAAATTTCCTTAAAAAATAAAAAAATAAAAAAATAGCCCAGTTTGATATCATTAGACCGCTTCTAAACTAAAGATATACAATGTTCTTTATATCTATATAACTTTGACATCTATACATTTTTCGATTTCATGAAAACAAAGATGTGACCAAGCGCCACGCCCGGACGCCTGATGAAAATCCCCTATTAGGCAGATGAACAGCAAAGCTGAGAGGGGGGGCCTCTAATAGGACCTTGTTGCACACCTGAGTGCGGTTCTACTAATGGCATTCACACTCGGGTGCCAACAATCAAATACTTTTTAATGAGAGCCAGCAGAGCTGGTGGAAAAAGGAAGGTTTTGGAAGAGAAGGTTGAGTTTGGAAGGGTCTGTGGTTTTGAACAGCTTATTATTTAAGACAAATGTGTGAAAATATATTTTAATTTGGTTTCCCCCAATATAGGTGATTTCTTTTGAGTTTCTTTTCTGTTTTTGTCGATTTGGTTGAGAAAAGGCGCACACCCTCCCTCCGTATCTCTGTCTCCGTCTCCAGCCGCTCACAGCCGGGGGTTGCCCCTGTGTGCTACAAAGGGTTAACCAGATCAGAGCAGAATATGATTCTGGACTGGGGGTTTTATATTTTATTTTAAGTTTTATCAAACTTTATCTGTTCTAGGAAATACTAGAAAAAAATCACATTTAAATGGAATATTCTAACTATACGTTAACTGCTTTTTACGAAGACTTTGTACTAAGACTTTGCTCAATATCTTCAGCAAGCAATCCTTTGTAATGACCTAGTCACGATTAACAGAAAGTATCCTAAAAATTTCAACAATGATTAAGAAAAAAAAACAATCAAAAGCAGTTCAGAGGATATCATTTTTAATTTATAGGTGCAACGAAAGGCAGTAAATAACACACATACCACACACAGCTTGATACAAATGCTACATTGCACAACAAAGATCACAAATTACAATGCAACGAAACCACCAGCTGAGCTTTCAATAAGCATTTGATTTGCCTTGGCATTCATGTCCACAAGGCTAATTCAATCAGGAATCAGCCTTTTATTAACATCAAAATGGGTATTATAAACCCCATTGTAAAATTGATTTTCATAGTTCAGGGATAAAACGGTTACCCATAGACAAGAAATGATCTCAACAAAGGTTTTCGGAATACCCATTGACAACACTTGTTTCTCCCCAAGTTGCAAATTCACACCAGGAAATAGAAAACCTTATTTAAGCAAGTTAACATCCAGAGAGTCCACTTAAACCTTAAATCTACTCTCTTTGTACACAATATTTCCCATATCTAAGATGTCCCGCTGTTTCCGAATATGAATGAGGCTGTGGTCTTTAACTATTTAAAGTGGGGTGGGTGGCACATTACTGTTGTCGTTGAAGATACCAGCACTTCCCTCATTTATTCTGAATGCAATGCCTTCGATTTTGTGTCAAGCAATGGCATTTTTGTTCTTCGATTAATCCTCTGTCAATGAGAAAAAAAGCATGGGAAAGCCCATAAATGCACATGAAATCACATTAAATAGGTACAAAAATGGATTGATTTCTAGTGGTGTTGAACATCAGCAGGAAAGGCAGCTATAGTTCTGAATTTGGCTGAAAATGCTGCCTTCAGACTAAACAGTTTAATCCACATCCAAAACACCCACTAGGCAGCATGTCTCTTCACAGGCGTTAGAACAACAAAAAAAAATCTGGTTATAATATATTCTAAAAATGTAAAACAAAACAAGACAATCACGATGATGAGGGGTTTTCAAAACTTCAATAGCACAGTCAATCTCCTTCATCTTAAACTAGAAAGTTCGCCCTCTGATATTGGATAAATGTAAATTCGTACTTGTTTCTTTTTTTAAAGGAAGCAATAATGGAGATTGATGAGTACTGTCAGATTTTTACGCATATAATCTTTGGCAGCATTGTCGACAGCAGGTCCAGCCCCTTGGGCTGTGGAGTAATTTTATTTTATAGTCTTGGTATCCAGGGAGTTTGTAAAAAGTTTCTCAGTGAAAAAGCTAAGTGACGCTTTAAATTTTAAGTCATTAATGCATCTAAACAACTAATTAAATGCTGTATGTTTAAAAGTCATTTCAAGCAAGCAGTAATGACTAAAATTTTTATTTATTTTCTCTTTATGTTTATAATCTGTAAAATGGTTAAACCAAGGTTAGTGCACAAATACCAGTAATATCAGTAATATCAGTATCAGTCTGGTTTTATTTAATTTCCTAACTAGACAAATGTATCCCTTAATTGGCTCAGTGTCAGCTGGATTAAATGGAATTCTCCCTTTGTCTGGAATTCAAAGCAATGGCTTTTTGTTGAACACAGATAAGTTTCAGGTAGTAGAACTTTAAATCGACTCTATATACTACAACTTCAATAAAATAGTTTAAATTGTATCACAACACTGAAGGATAAAAAAAACTCAAGGACAACGAGAAAGACAATGATTAGTCACCTTACAGACATCTGTATGCCTTCAATTATATTAAAGCATTTAGCTGACAAGAAGACCAGAGTGTTTTTGTAGAACTGTGAGTACATGATAATATACTACTGGTTTCAAGGACAACTTGACAGTCCCATTTCTTTATTCATTCATTTGGAGAAAGGAGTTAAAAATCCAACAGGCTTCTCACTGTAATAGTCAGGCGTGACGATTACCCCTAAACGATGCGGCAGATCACTTTTAAGTCCAATGCATTTTAGGTCAGAGAGTGAGTGCTGTGCATTTCTGAAGTAAGCAAAGACAGGTCATCTTATCACGTAATGCAGTCTCTGTTTTCAGTTTTTTCCGCACAAAGCACGTATTTGGGTTGACCCTGCAGAAAGGAATACATGAACCTAAACAGTCAGATTGGCAAGCTCATAAATACCTAATGGTAAACTTTTCCAATTTGACCGAAACTTTGCGTTTTGTGTTACGAACACTGCGTGCACATTGCTGGCAGGGGGTCGTTGCTGGTGACAGCAATCAAGGTGATTGTTTGTTTGCAAATTTTAAAATGCCTTTGAACGCGTTTTCAAAATGACAACGGGAAATGAGATTCAGTGTTTAGATGCATTTAGGATTTTCTTGTGAGACTGCCTTCCTTTCTTTTCTCACGAAAACCATCGCCCCCCACACAACCAGAATAAGGAAAAGAACACCGTTCTCATTGACCTCGTGTTGAAATGGCAGAGATATGACAGCCATGAAAATAGTCTTTAGTCAGTGATAATATCACCATGTGCAGTGGCTTGTCAAAAAACAGTAGACTCAACAGTAGACAAAATCATGGCTGAAAGCTTGTCCTCCTGGGTTTAAATTCTAGAATGATAACGTACATTCTTCCCACATTCTGTGGCAAATGGCACCTTTAATCCCCCAGGCAGAAAGTTTCTTGCGGCATTTCCAACACATGTTATGATTGGTTGCAATTTCCCCCAACAAAGAAACCCCAACCAACCCATTAAAATAAAAGTCCTGCCCTATAGAAAACAGTTCTGCAGGCATCTGGCGCTATTCTTCCACAAGGATTTATTTCAATTCACACTAGTTTGATGGAGGAGAAAATCATTGCCTCTCCAGACAGTGCCACAAATTCTGTGTGTGATTGATTGTGACGGCAATGGAAGGCTAGAAACGTTGTCATGATTTTCCTCAAACCACCCATTGACAAAATGTACCTGAGCCTTTTGAAAGGAATGATCAAATACACATGTCCTTAGACAGGTATCTGGCTGCTGGGGAGCCCATCCTCTTGATAATTCCAACAGCCACCTCTTTTTCATTCACCGTTTACCGGGCCCAATTACTGCTTTTGTATGGGCCCATGTGTTCATAGAAAATTTCCCATCTTAGAAACCGTGTTTATTACCCACATAGATCACAGGGGGGAAAAGACTGCCACCATCCATGCGGACCTCCCACTTTGACAGCAAACGTTTTAGCAGAACCTTTAGCAGCGTTCACAGACATTGATGTGACTGGTTAAGACCCTGAAGGCTGTAAAGAAGCCTCTCGTTGAAGTGTTTGAGCATTACAAAAAACTATATTTCTAGTGCCATGAAATACAATTTTCAGATTAAATCACTGCTGACGCCACGCCCCTTAATAAATTCAGTGCCTTTGTCAACTGTGTCCCAGTTCTCCATTAACTAAGGACAAACTTTGTACCAGCTCACCACAAACTTTGAAAAAACAACCACTCTCTCAAGTTATCCAGCCAATTCTCATCTTGTTTCTGAGAATAACCTTTTCTATCTCAAGGTTAATTGCCTTAGATAAGAACTGCATGGCATCAGGAATTGGAAGCTTTCATCATTTAAATCTTCAGTGTGGACATTCAGCTGGACATTTATAAGATAACTATATGAAACTAATTTACATGTATTCATTAAGCAGGCAGTCGCACGGAACATGAAGGCCAAAGGTGTTTTGAATGATATTCCTTTAAGAATGCGATCATATCATATATCATAGTCAGTCTAAGGAGTAGTCCATGACATGTCTTCAGGAGTACATGGTGGTCGGTATTTATAACATACATTCTCTTAACACTGCTATGCTAACTAAAAGATATATTGTACTTTCTTTACCGATTTACAAACCTTTTTAATTCTGCCCGTCTCACCGTGCTTTTTCTACAAGACGATGGATTAAAACTCAACCTCTCAAAACGGTCCCGGGAAAAAACAACTCAAATTTTATCCGCGGTCAAAGATTGGGTATTCTAACCAAATCGCAGCTCCCACAGTCGATTCCTTTTGCCTTTTCCTGAACAAAGTCCGTCGGACCTGCCCCTTTCCTCACCACCCGCGGAATGTGACTCCTGACCCGGTCCTGGAGCGGGTGATATCCAGCACGGATGTCTGCAGCTCTCTCCTTCCAGGTCTCCCTGCCAACACCGCCCGAGCTCCGAGTCACGCTTGTCGTACCGAAGATCAACGAATGCCTGGGGTTGACTTTTCTCGCACTGCTTTCCCAGCCGAACGCTGCGGTCATCACCGTGACCCTGACACTGGCCTACCGCTCTGCAAACAGAGCTGCTTCCCCACGCCTCATTGAAGCCCTTGCTGTTTATCTCGTGAAGTAGAACTTTATCTCGTAGAAAGCAGAACTTTTGATTTCAAACCACTCTTTTTCCTCGTTTCACACTCTTAATACCACCGCCCTTTCTTCACTGTGTATTTCCAGATGCATTAAGTAGACTGATTAATGACAGTGGCTTTTAAGTGTAGGGATCATGTTATATATGGCAGTATAACACAAGCCTCTGATCAATGTTCTCTGCTCCCATGCCAACAGTCAGCTTGTTCACCTGCCTGCTTCCTCTGTTACCCCAGAGCTTCTCTGCTCTCATTCCTTACACTGAGTTTCTGCCCTCCCACTTCTAATAGAAGGAATATGTTCAGAACTAAAGACACATTTATTAAGGTCACATTTTTGAGCTCACATGTTTAAACAATCACTTATTCCTAACCTTTTCAGCTATCATTCAGCTCTTTCCTGTCTAAAAAGCCATTTTAATCTGGCTTTTGTTTGGATATATTTTAGCCTAAATTATATATAATGCGAGTTGTATGCTGTGCATTACGTTATTAACTTGAAAAGCTGAAAGAGGAATGGAGTTTTACAGCCATGCGATTTAAATTAAGATCAACTTTAGAGTCCAAAATTGTAATTTAGTAAGGTAAATCACACCTGCAATTAATTCAACATCAATTTGCATGCTGTCCAGCTTCCTCCACTGAGGGAAATATTGTGATCACGTGGGGTGGAATAAACTGCCACCGCATAATCTGTAACCCACACCCTAATCTCCCTTTGTGGTAGGCTACGTCTGCGAATTAAGAGAAATTGTCTTCCTTGTCTACATCTAAATTAGATTTCTGTGAAGTTTTACAGGAGTCGGGGATATACTTGGGAAAACTGAACGTGTTATGTTAATATACGGGGTGATGAAATTTCATTAAGCACGTTAATGGCTGTAGGATTTATTCTTTCATCACACATATTGATTTTTCCCTTTAATGTAATATTTTCACTAGATGTTAACACTGTGATAAAAGAAAAAAAAAACACATAATTTACACTCATAAAATGTTAAGGGGTCTTACCTTATCTCAATATTGTCATTAATTCTACTGCCTTTTTAGGTAATTGTCGAAAGCTTAAAAATAGCAATTGAATTTTCCGTCAAATACGGGTTTTATGTTTGTGTCATGAAATAAGATCAGCCCTCCAATTCTTTCTCCACCGTTTTCTTTTTTTAAAATCTTTAAGTGATTATATCTATGTTCCATTCATGCCCTCTCACCCTGTCTGTTGCTTTTCTCATAGCTGTCGTTGCTATGGTTTAACAGTGCAGAGATGCTGAATGAACTTCTGAGAGCATGGCGTCTAAACTGCTTGAGTCTGCACAACCTGACGTTTCTGAAGATTGAGGGAGACTGGAGGGAAAGCACATCTGGTTTAAGTCTACTCTGTGACCAGCAGTCAAGGTCTCAAGGGTCTTCAGTTCTGGCCGCTTTCTACGCTAAAAATAAAAGCTAATTTAATTGATTATAACATTTCTCTCATTAAAAAAAAAAAAAAAAAAAAAAAGTGTTTGTTCCCCTCCAGCCCCAGTCCACAAATTTCCCCCCCAAAAAAAAAAAACCACTCCAAAGCCCAGATGCTTACACCCACTTAGAGTTTACATTTATTGCTAACCAAACCACTTCCTGGATAATGCTAAAAACATGCCTGAGAACTGACTAAGAAATATACATCAGTCATAAAAATAATGGGCAAAACAGACGAGCAATGAAAATAATATATTTCTGCAGTATGCTGTTGCAGTAACTATCGTCACTTTAAAGGTGGACACTCAGTGAATGGGTTAATCTCTGAATAAATGCCCTGGCCAGGTTATGGTAAATACTTCAGTCCAGAGTTGAAAATTTTAAGTAAAACACAGTCTAAAGACTCGCGCGGGCCAGGTCTACAGGGCTCTGTAGGCTAACATTCCCGGCGTGTGCGTTTCTTTGTACCGGGTACTCTGTTTAACCAGGCGTCAGTGTGGATTCCTCTGTTTTGTATAATATATCAGGGAGTGCGGACAGCATTGCCTTATGCATTCAGAGGAGGGCGTTTCTTACTCCAGTTGGCAACGGCTACCCTCCGTGAGACCTCGGGAGATGCCCGTTTGTTTCACCTCAGCAGCCTGGCAGCCCTGGGGAAGAGAGCTGAGGGATACTTCTGAGGTGGTCAAGAAGCCAACAGCTGGTCCTGGAGAAATTCATTTTCTTATATATTTAATTCATTCTTGTGTGTCAAAAAAAGAAAGAAAAAAAAAAGACAGAGGCCATTGGTTATATGGTAATGTTACTGTTTGGGAAATGTCTGCAGTTCTTTGGTAGTTTTCGGTGTTTTATACTGGTACGAAAGTGCACACAAAAACAAACATTCACTCAACTTCACTCAAGAACACAACTGCACCAGGTTTGACCACTTTGTTGGACAATTTTTGGGCTTCTTCCTGGTAAAGGCAGAAATAATGTGTAACTTATTTAATGTCAATGAGGCTTTAAAAACATTGGCTTTTTTGTCTTAAAACAATTATTATTTTTGTTAACTCTTCCTACTAATAACCGTAGGCTACCTGGTCCAGTTTTTTAAATCTTCACAATTTCAGTCCAGCTTCTAAAGTGTCTCCACAATCCGTTCTTGTTTGGCTTCATATATTTAATTTTACCATCTGTGTTAGAGACATTGTGAAGCGTTTTGGGAGGCGAGACGCTTGAGGTTTACTGCCATGTGCCCCAGCAGTAAACTTGCTGAAGTACAGTACTTACAAATTATATTTGTTTACTATAATCTGTCTTGGAAACAAAAAAACCCTCCGTAATCAAAGCAAATTGTTATGCCCTCACGGTATGACCTGTGACCTGTATTAAAAGGGGCCATATTTTATCAGCCAATAAGTTGGTTCTTTTGATTGTGAATACTATTCTACCACTGTGCAGTGAACTGATAAATTCCGTGTAGTCGGATTCTTAAAAGACGGGAAGCTCACTAGTTTATCAGTTTACATTCAGCTTGCTAATTAGCCAACTTTAACTGGAGTACACAATATTGCCATGAGAGCACTAAGATATCTGTGCACCTTTCCTGTTTTGCCATTTCTTGTTCACGACCGGCTGCCACTGGATACACACACACACACACACACACACACACACACACACACAATTGAAGAAAAGTGAAATGTAAATTTTATCTTGCGCCGTGTAATTTTTTTGTGTTCAGTAAAGGCCAGTTAAAAGTCAACGTCTTTCTCACTCAGAAAGAAGCCTGCTCTCCTCGCTGGGAGCGGCAAAGCTCGGAGCCCCATAGCTTCTGGCCTACTTCTAAATCAATGTTTGACGAAGACTGAGCCTCCCCTGCTGCTCAGAGGGGAGTTATTGAGGCTCTAGGATGCTGAGAAGGCCACACACACAAGACCATGCAGCTGAACCAGAGCTCTCTGTCTGGCAGTGATAGTCAGCCCAGGACTGCAGTAGCAGTTTATAAAGAAAATTATAAGTCGCCGTCCTTTCCTTTGGGCTTACTGTGGCGGCATCAGGTATGCAGGTGGAAGAAAAACGTCTTTAATTTTAGGGAACTTGTGTGTGTGTATATGTGTGTGTGTGTATATGTGTGCGTGTGTCTGTGAGTGGAGGGCTGGGCAGAAGCAAAGAGGAAACGCATTTGAAAAAATGCGTTATTCTGCTTGGTAACATCACACACAAGTGATATTTTGATTTTTAACATGGGCATATCATATGGACTATCAAGTATAATAGCAAAACCTTTCCCCTGCTTTTCTTGCAAGACGCGTTTTCAGTATACTACGAACTATAAAAAAGATCATTTGTGAATATAATTTTTATATGATAAACGAATATAATAATAACCGAAAACTCCCTTTGTGTTTTTCAACAATGCAAAATTAACTATTTATTTTTTATATATTACCAATTTCCCACGATGCTATTCAAAACACGGGATGATATTCAAAAACTATAAACTTTTTTATAGGTTAAAGTTTTAAATCAAACTAGTCACTTAAAACTCTTACTTCATACAATAAGCCTTAAAAACGTACTCAAAACCACAGTTGTTTGGATTTAGTGAGACATATAATTAGTCAACAGTTACTTTACGGTTCATGACATGCTCCATAGGGAGATTAAAAACAAATAATTTTATTCAAATAGGAGCAACCCCAGCTATCTCCACAGTGGCTATACAGGTTTCAAACATTTATATTCTACCCTGATGCCTCAGTGGCAGAATGAACTTCCAGAATTGGGTCGAGTCCGCTGAGACGCTAACCACGTTCAGGGTTGGACTTAAAAACTACCTTTTTGGACTGGACCTCAGGGCCCAATACCAAGAGTCACAGTTATTACTTGCATAATATTTTTTTCCCCTTCCATTATGAAATATTTAATACCTGCATGTGTTGCACGTTAAACCGACTCCATACTAAGCCACTAAGAGTGTTATTGTGCACCGTTCATAGTTCCTGAGTACCCTAAATGTATCTTACGTTTGCGGGCCCTTGTAAGCCACTTTGAAATGCATTATGATACAGCTGTTGTCTCACAATCGTAGCTATTGATAATCTGGGCACTGGTTGGTTTTTACTTTGCCAACAATAGCCGGATACATCAGACATCTGACCAATTTGTTTAAATTATTTTTTGCACATAATTATGAAACTATATAATTACTGTAAAATTGTCAATTAACATATGAGCTTAAATGTCTGACTTCAGCTGATTGCAAATACACCAGTTTGGTACTTGCATGCAAAACTATTAAACAGCATGGCTCAACTGATCAGAATATGATTAGTTCCAAGTATAAATTGATATGATAAAATGCTACAAAACAAAAGCTAGACAGTGTGAATTTATTAATGCTCAATTTATATTTCTTAATTCACCGGTGAAAGGATCTTGAGACAAAACACTGTCCACTTGGGCTGAGACTAAATCAGTACCAGCTTGTCAAACATTTTATTTGGTACCAGCCTTGGTTAACAAGAACTCTCCAAGAGAAAGATTGTTTCAAGAAATTTTTAGTTTTAGAAAAACAGACAACAAAAATTCTCATTGGGGAGAACGTAAATATAACAAAGCAAATTATCATATCCAAAAAAAAAAAAAAAAAAAAGGTGCTAATTGGATTCAAAGTATTTAACTAAATTGCAAAGTAGGACAGAAAACAGTTTGATAAAATCATTTTTACATTGTATAAAAAGTTTTGTTATGCTTGATTCTGAAGCACCATTGAGAGTAACTTCAAATCTTTAAAAGCCTATATGACATTGGCACGCCACTAAAAACTAAAATAGTGGTATTTAAAAACAACCAGAG
>JAOYSI010007395.1:0-12171 GCA_025775065.1 Hiodon alosoides | reverse complement strand
GCCTGATTGATTGCGCGTGTGCGAGTGTGTGTGTGAGTTCATTGTGGTGTTTTGTGTGTGTGTGTGTGTGTGTGTGTGTGTGTGTGTGTGTGTGTGTGTGTGTGTGGATTTTTGCTTTTGAATGAGACCACAAAGGAACGGAAGTGATTTGTCTGATCACCGGGGGAGTGCTTTAATACTGCAGTATGAAACAGTAATGTGGAGACCCATCGTGGCTCCGTGCCGTTTTCCCCCGTGCCGTTTTCCTCGTGCATTTAAAGGGCCTTCTAAAATCCCGCCTCTTTTGCAGAATGCTCAATGCAGCTCATTGGTGATCAATATCAATATGGTTTTCATCGTCATTCGAATTTTGTCGTTGCACTAGGGATTTGGAAGGTGTAGTTTTTCCCTGTCATTCACGCACATGACACAGAGTAACTTATCATTCTACACAGCTCTCTAAAAAGCAAATAATTTCATTCTTAAATCTTCCTTGTCCAACGACTGGCCTCTGCTGTCCCTGATAATGTGCAGTAATGTCCAAAATTTCCTTCCTAGCTCTTACATTCACCGACGACTATATATGAAGTTTATATCTTTTACAGATGGGTGTCGGGGTAATCTAACCATAAAATAATGCCCTTATATTGTACCTTCCACAAGGCACAGGAAGGTACAGGCACAGTGAGGGAGTGAATTGCCTTTTCCAGCAACAGTGTCCAGAGTATGTACGTATGGCGGCGTGTTGTACAACAAATCGCATTTTGTAGCGAATATTACAAAAAATTGCTAAAACGATCAGGCCAGGGCAGACCTGCTTCCCACCCAAAATGCAATAAATCCTGTCCCCGAAAGGGGCAGTATCCCCCCGGGAGGCAGATACTTTTCACTGGATCCGAAAACAAGGATGCCCCTTCTCTCACCACCACAAACATCAGCCTGGCTTTCATTATTTACTGAATTATTTATTTGTTTAGCAGACACACCTATGCTGTCCTGATTTATCACCGCTGGGTATTTACTGAAATAAATCAGTAAATAAATGGGGTTAAGTGCCCCTGCTCAAAACTAGAGCAATCTGATACATTTTTTTAAGGCTGGTTGAGTTGCCGGCAGCTGACCCTGTGGCTGTCTCTCCTCTCTCAAACTTTCCGACCTTTTCCTGGATTCTGGCTGGTTCTGAAGCATTAGCACGACGTGTTCTAGACTGCGAGCCGTTCCCAGCCGACGTTGTCCACTCTAATGAGTCGCAGCTGGGCGATCGGACACAGGAGCTCGTCAAGCGCTTTGTCTGGGATGGGAAAGAAAGCTGTGGTCTGGGGTCATCTTCTGAAGGAATGACTGAGAATCGGAGAATACTGTAATCTGGTTCTGGAGATGCCAGGGGGGGCCCTTTCTACAAGTGTTTATTACAAATGTAACCCATGACGCTATGACATTTTCGGTTTTAGGTTAGTCACCAGAAAGAACATACGTAACAACATCATAGTTGCATTTGTTTTACAATAAAGTCCCGTTGTTTGCTTGTCTACCAAAAACCGTTACCCAGGGCCAGATATCTGGGATTGTTAACATTACCTCTGCCCACGTTAATAGCCAGCCGAAGGCTTGTGTGGTATCCTGTCCTGGTAATAATGCGAAGCTGCAACCATACCGTCCTGTCTGAATTACAGCTCAGGAATGGTTTGCCTGCTGTCCCGAGCACTACAACAGCAGTTCAGTGTTTTGACCAGCACCCACAGTCCGCCCATTGGCACTTTTGGATCAATTTGTCTTCCACCTGCCCAGCACTGGAAACCGCCAGCTGGTAAGGAAAACGGGCGGGAGAGGGCTGCACGGTCACATTTTCCAGGTAGTCCCAAAGACCAGTGCAGTGTTGTTAAAGCGGTCAGAAAAACCCAGCACGCCCGCAGCGTGGTATGACTCCTCTGCTGTCCCTGATTTCTCTATTTCACTCGCATGTGAAGCTGTTGATCAGCAAGGCTTTGGGAAGAACCGATTTTGGGCACTGGCTGTCGGGTTAATACACAGAACATGTGTGTTAAGTCCCAGATAGCCGGGGTGCACTGCGGGTATATCCTTAAACTAGGAGCTGTAAAAAAAAAATGTAATGAATTACTAAAAAATCTTTTTCTGATTATTTCCAATGCCCCGTAAAAAAAACCAAAAAAAAAACAACAAAAACCCCAAAAAACGTAACCATAGCCGCGAGGTGACGTGCACCTGGGATTTAATCAAAAACGTTCATAGGGCTGTTTTGTTCCTACCAGTATCTTAACTTAACACAATCAGTACAGTCCATGGCAGGATAGATAAATAGAAAGAAAGATAGATAGATGGATAGAGCACGGCCTGCCTCCCTGGAGTTAGTTAGCCCATTGTCATCCTGCAGTAAATGGGTTGCGCTGATTAGCTCAATCGCCACCTAATTTGCTCTTTTCTCCTCCTCACACTTTTGAAGTTTCACTCAAGCAGATGATCTCAGAGACACGCTGGTGTGCGTCCGGTTTTATCCCCCCCGAGGGACTAGCCAGTAAATCACTGCACCTATTAAACTGTTTTTGTGTAGAAATATAACAAGCCGGGAGTCAAATGTTGTTTTAAGGTCTCCCCTGTGAAAAGGGCTTTCACGCCACAAGCATTCACACGAACACACAGACACAAGCACGTGTGCGTGCACGCACATTCTACAGTTTTCTGGGTCTCGAACGTAATTGGCTCCATTCTTGTTGGTAAGGCCTGGACGGTCCAAGAACGATTGGGGAAGGACAGTTCTGCAAGGTCCGTTTAACAGGAGTAGGCCTTCCTGTTGACCTTAAGCAAGGCAAACATAATGTAGAGACTGTGGAAAATATATTTACTCCTCTGTTCTGACTAATAAATGTTTGCCTGCTCATATTTGGAACAAACCTGAATTGTGTAGACACTTTATATACAGACCATGAAACCATTATATGCTTTGTAATGGATAGCCACGATGTCTTGACAGTTGACAGAATTATAATAGTGTTTTGTTTTTTACTGTCTGTGTTTCACATTGCATCCTGCTGTTATCTTTGGATATGAACTCTGGCAAACGGCACTTGTCACCACGTTAGACATCAGTTCATAT
The DNA here is from genome assembly GCA_025775065.1 of Hiodon alosoides. Lineage (NCBI taxonomy): Eukaryota > Metazoa > Chordata > Actinopteri > Hiodontiformes > Hiodontidae > Hiodon > Hiodon alosoides. The sequence goes on along the minus strand of JAOYSI010007395.1, from coordinate 9,080 downwards.
TTTTTTTTTCTCCACTAAATGGCATCAAATAACCGTGTTCCTAAAGACCGGTTTAAGTTAATTGAGGCGAATGATCAAAGACCACCGTGTTAAGTGGGTAACTTTCAAACATTTGTTTCGCACCAGGCCTTTCAATGCGTCGCCGCTGCTGAGAAATTTGCACAGGGAGTCCCCTGTGGGTTTCTGCAATCTTAGCAGACATAACAAACTGTGTCACATTAACTACAGTACCTGCCCGAATTTGGTGCACGTTTCTGTTACCACGTGGTGGATCTCGTGCGATTCCAATGCAGTTTATACCCTCCTCCAAAAAAAAGAAAATAGCTTGAGATTTTGTCTTGGCAAGGCTCACAGCTTTGGAAATTTGAGTCCATATACTCAAAGAAAAAAGCTAATTAACCGTGTTTAAAAGAATCTCAAAAACTATCCCCTGGAGTTCAGCAAGGTTTAGCGTTAGGTCAGGGATCATAAATCTCTGGAACTTTGCCTCGGATGTGTGACCTGGGGTTTCCTGGTGCCATGGCTGCCTCCTCCGTATAATTTCCTGCATTGCTCTGAATGTGGTCCGGAGTCGTGACGATTTCCTGCTATAGTGCTGAATATGGTCCGGAGTCGTGACGATTTCCTGCGATAGTGCTGAATATGGTCCGGAGTCATTACGATTCCCTGCTATAGTTCTGAATATGGTCCGGAGTCGTGACGATTTCCTGCGATAGTGCTGAATGTAGTCAAGAGTCGTGATAATTACCTGCAATAGCGCTGAATGTGGTCCGGAGTCGTGATAATTTCCTGCGATAGTGCTGAATGCGGTCCGGATTCATGATAATATTTTCTGCAATAGTGCTGAATATGGTCCAGAGTCGTGATAATATTTCCTGCTATAGTGCTGAATATGGTCCGGAGTCGTGATAATACTTCCTGCGATAGCGCTGAATATGGTCCGGACTCGTGACAATATATCCTGTGATAGCGCTGAATACGCTCCGGAGTTGTGATAATATATGCTGCGATAGCCCTGAATACGCTGCGGAGTCGTGATAATATTTCCTGTGATAGTGCTGAATACGCTCCGGAGTTGTGATAATATATGCTGCGATAGCCCTGAATACGCTGCGGAGTCGTGATAATATTTCCTGCGATAGTGCCAGATACGCTCCGGAGTCGTGATAATATTTCCTGTGAAAGCGCTGAATACGCTCCGGAGTCGTGATAATATTTCCTGCGATAGTGCCGGATACGCTCCGGATTCGTGATAATATTTCCTGTGATAGTGCTGAATACACTCCGGAGTTGTGATAATATATGCTGCGATAGCCCTGAATACGCTGCGGAGTCATGATAATATTTCCTGCGATAGCACACAAACAGCACTTTATGGTCAGGCGAGAGTGCTGGTGAAGCGCTGTCATCAGCTGCTGTAGAAACGGGGAGGGAGGAGTCGACAGTTCGTAAAAATGGAGAGATGGAACAATGGAATCGAACGGCTCAGCATCTGTTCTTTGTCTTTTTACAGTTCCTCCCAGCTGAGGGAAAGCATTGCTTTCGTACGTTCAGAAATCCCAAGCTGATGCTGTATAATTGAAGCCCTCCGTTGCTGTGGAGGAAAGCCTATTTTGTGTCACACCGATGCAGTTTCCCCACGTGGAAGACCCTGTGTTTTCAGCGTCTCCTGTTCATTGTTAGTTGGGCCCTGGGGAGCTCTCCTGATGAGAGGCTGTAGCAGATTAATGGAGGATGATGTATTTCAAGTACTCTATGCCTTGATGATATAATGTCCCGTTACTCAGAGCTGGGCTGAAGTTCTGTGGCATTGAGGGACTGAGAGGTGGTGATAATGACTTAATTGAGCTTATCTGTTGTGTGGTTGGATAATATCAACCCTTATCTTGTGAGGGTTAAATGGAAACTTTCTGGCTAAAAATGCCTATTTCTGGTGTATGACATGAAGGTTCAGTGTTTTCTGGGGAAATTATATTTTAAAACTCTCATTTTTTTGGAATGCTTTTAGTCCTTGATTCTCCAAAGTAGATTTTGGAATGTAACTGTCAAAGAAGGGATTCTGCTATGCTCCAGAAGTTATGGCAGTTAGCTTGTTTTCAATTTTAATCTACATAGGTCAGAGGTCAACAGCATTTTCACTCTTAATCTTGTTTATGTTTTTTATTTTCTCAAAAATGATTTCATATGCCTAACCTCCAACCCAACCAATTATGTTGGCGTGGTCTGCAATGTGACCCGTATTCCACAAACACATGGAGGGAATTTACTTTGGTCATTTTGGTTCGTCCTGCTGCATTTTTGTATGCAGTAAAAAATATATTAATACTTTTATGTACTACGCATGTGTTAATGTCGAGGCAGCGAAAGCGATTGGAGTAGGATTTAAAGTGATGGGAACAGCAGTTCATGGGAACAGTTGTGTTAGCCCGGAAGACTTTAACTTATGATTCTACCCATATGTAAATAAGATAGATTAAGCCACTGCCATTGGATTTGAGGCAATCGGAACAGCAGTCTGGGCACGCTTGTCTTCATCTGATTTTCAGCCCCAGATGCCAACGTTTCCATTCTTTTTTCAGAGTATGGGTTAGGGGAAGTTGATTGTGTCAGTGAAGAGTAAAGCTGCGGACAAATCACCAAGTGAAATACGATTTGTTTCCAAAAAACGCGATCACTCAGAGGTCACATTTGGGAATGTCATAAAAAGAGTTTGTGGAAAATACGGGACAGTTTGTCTATGTTTAAGAAAAAGTCGGTACTCTCAGAAAAGTTATAAAATAGGAACGTAGGGCCACCCTAGTTACGAGTGGAAAACGCACAATGCAAACCAGGAGTGTCAAGAATAGGAAAATAAGCGATCACCAGGAGTAAAATTGTTATATACCTGTGGAATCACACTAGCAGTATGGGAGTCAAGCCAATTCAATCTTTTATTGGAGTTTGTACAGTAATGGTTTATGCTGGCTACAGAAGCTGCAGGAAATCAGATTGGGGTGCCTGATACAGTACCTGCTTATTCCCATCCACTGGTTACCATGGCGGTTACCATGGCGGTTACCATGGCGGTTACCATGGCGGGCCCCGCCAGCCCATCTCCACAACACATGGCGTTGTTCTCAGGGAACTAGGGGTGGGCGAGTGAGCAGTTCGGAGCGACCGACAGGTGAACGGATGTGCACAGTACCGACAGAGAGAAAAAGCTGAAAGCTTCACCGCAGACTGCAAGTGGGACCTGGTCCGGCCAGGGGGCCAGCGGGCCAGGGGGCCAGACCGCTCTGGGGCTCCTCCGGTCAGTGCAGGGGGCCTGGCTTCTGTCAAAGCCCTGCTTCCTATTGATGAATGAGCAGTAATTGCATTCCGCTCGAAGAAATAGAGGAGGCAGCTGGCAGTGGGGCACCTATGCAGCGATGACAGATTTACTAAACCACTTTTTGGGCTTGTTTCTCCTCTTTTGCTGGAGGCAGAGCAGTGGATTAGGGGCCCGAGAGTGCCAAGTGCAGTCATTTCCTACTGGCCCCCGGTCTCCAGTTCGCCTCGCATGCACTCCGCCCGCGTCTGCCACCGGGCTCCCCTGGTCCCTGGGGCCTACTCTTGTTGACCGGCTGCTGGCTCTTTTTCTTGTCTATTGCTGGGTCGGAGGCGGGCAGCGCACAAAGCCGCGATTGGCTTCCCCCGGGAGCGTAAATTTAGCAGCACGCGGAGCCTCCCATCTATTTTTTATTTGTTTTCGTGACACCTGCCGCCCCGGCCCGGCTCGGATATTTCGGGAGGGCTCGGCACAGGGTGTCTTTGTCACCCTTTTTAATGGACTGGCCTGAATGTTTGTTTGCAAAATACACAAGGGCCTCTGTGCCATCTTCGTCACACCCCGCAGTGGAAACTCCAGGTGAAGAAATCTGCGTTTGTCCAGATGTCATTCCCGGCCGCATCCCAGGGAAAGTTGCAGCCGGGCCCCTCTCGGAAAGCCTGAGTAACTGCTAATAACTCAGTGTCCAATGGCTGAAAAAATATAAATACATAAGGCGTGGGTCTGCATCGAGGGCTGGAAGAAAAAAGTGGGAGGGGAAGGAGGGCAAATGCCCAGGAGTCTTTAGTGACCTGGAGCCCCGAGACTGATAACTGATGGGACCCAGTTCACTGCACCTGGACTGCAAACTCTGACGCGTAGACAGGAATTGAGGGGTCTGCGCATTCACAACGCGTCGTCGAGATTGACGGCTTTGCTAGATTAATGATAATACCGTTTGAGTGCGTACCATGAATTGTTTTAAAAACGCATTGTTTGGGAGTCGAGCCGGCTCATGTGTACCAAAGGCCTCGGTTCTGTTGGCCAGTTAAAGGGGATCCACTCACATCCAGATCCAATCCACGGTGAACGATCTTCAGTCTGAGATGTGCCTCAAGTGACATGGCAGGAATAATGACCATTTGGACTTCAAGATGGACAGATTGCACGCCATACTGCTGTGATAACCCATAACCAGTGCCAGAGTGTTTTAGTGTGTTTCAGATATAATACACCCAGTGTAACGGAGCTGAAGGCCCTCCCCCCAGAGGCTGCAGCCGGTAATGGTGCAGTCACCTCCAGTCTTTGCTTCTGCCTCCTCTCCAGGTGCTTCTGAAAGCGAGGACGTGTTCGGGCTGAGCGGTCAGATCCAGCACAAGCTGGCCTTCCTCAGGGAGCACGTTCCCAGAGACACAAAGCTGGTGCTGATTGGCCACTCCATTGGCTGCTACATCATTCTGGAGATGATGAAAAGGGATCCCGGGCTTCAGGTGAGCACATGACCGCGTCACGTGACTGGTACACGTGACCCGAACACATGACCGGAACACGTGACCGGATGGAGAGGAAAACGTGGGTGGGGGGCGAGTCCTTGAAAACACCTGTATTGGCTAATACCTTATTAATACCTTACAGATTGAAAGTTTATTGCCAGTAGCTTTTAACCGTAGTAAGCTACTATTTATAATAAAATAAGTAAAAATGTTTTTATTTTTAAAAATTAAAAATGTAGATTTTTTATTATGTCCTCTAAGTAGCTATATAAAGTAGCTTGCAACAGATAAAAGCTACTGCTAAAGCGTATTTTTGTTGGTAACAATTGAGGTTAGCTGCTAATGTGCAAAAATATAAAAATAAAGCAAAAAGTTAATTTTAAAGTAAGTCCCTCGTGGCTGTGAATTGACATTTTTCCCAAATAAACGCACAAAATAAATAAATAAATAAATAAATAAAACTTTGGTCACTGGAATAAATGTGTGAAGGCTGGTGGTGATTAAATTGAAAAATAGTGTACGGTAATGTTTCTGGAATAACTGTCTTGGTGCTATACTTAAATTCACCATATTTGTTCACTCCCCCTATGTTTGTTATACTTTGGTTTCTAAAGAGCTACCCGGCGTGGCTGGTTGGTTCACCGTTCATTCAATATTACTCAGCTACAGTGCAGCTATACGCAAATATGACAAAGTATCAGCCCAACTCTGCTTAATTTGTCAGCGGCAGTTGAAGAGGTAGAATTCAAAAATAGAAGTGCAAATGTGAGTTTACGTATGGTAATCTTCAGCTCATTGTTTGCTGGGAAGTGGCTTTCACAGTGTACAATTTTACCCATACTGTCAGATATTTAATAAATGTAATACTGTGCTGTGATACAGTCGATGACTGTGCTCTAAGTGTTACAGCTGGGTGTCTCCCGGTGTATTGACTGAAACGTGCCTGGTGTGTACGTGTGTACAACAAACCTGTTCTGTATTAGGCGCTCTTTAGCTTTTGCCTTCTTCGGAATTCGAAAGCTTGCACATGAACAAGTCTCAGGTGGGATGCTAAACGGCACAAATGCTGCTGTTTTTAATAATCGACAGGCTGACAGCTTGGTATGATGTGCGAAAAGCTGGCACTTGTGGAAACCTTTTGTGCTGTTGGAAGAAATCAGAAGGCCAGACTCTTTCTGGGAACTCTTTTGGTTAATAGAACTGACAGAAAGCCTCTTGCCTGCTGTGTTTGTGCTGTTTTATAAATATTGATATATATTTATATATCTTTTATCCCTGTGTGATGTGGCCTTTGTGGTACCCAAAAACCATGAACTATTAAACTATTGGAGGCGTCTGAAAATAATTTTCTATTTCGTACAGCTATTCACAGGTATTTCAGTTGAAAAACAAAATGTCTATATATAATGTCTAATATTTTTTGCTGCAGGTGTAGCTACAAATCGAAAAAAGTCACTGCGCAAATACATGGAGAATCTGATTCATTTGGATGAGCAGCCTTGGCTCTGCAGTTTGCACGTACTGAATGTCATGGAAAATACGCTGCCTCTCCGGCGCAGCTCCTGGTAGAGCTTCTGAGATGGATTGGCTCTGGAAACGCATTAAAGCCAGCAGATTGTCAGCGGGAGAGGTTTATGGTGGGCTGGAAAAATGTGCCAGACCACGAGGACAGATCAGGGGAAACACCGGCTCAGTACCCTTATTGCCCTCCAGGACATTTTCTTGGTTTTCTCGCCTGGGGTTAGACTGTCGCAGAGAGGCATCCCAACGGTTCCCTCAGTAGCGCACTTGGGTCCAGACCGAGGTTAAGGGGTTAAATCTGGGTCTCTCTTCTCCCGCCTGTTGTTCTGTGCTTCCATCGCACCGCCCTTTGTTTTCAGGGAAAACGGAGGTTTTAAGCGGCCGAGCGACGGTTTAGTTCGCCTGAGCGTCCCATGCGTCCGCGCCAGGCGTGAAAGAGACACGCTTCTAAAGTGCAGTGAGAACATGGGGGCGCGTAGACAGGCCGTATGGTCCCCCCACTCCTCGCACCCTGCGAGCGGTTTACACGCGAGAGGGTGCACTTCCTTTCTCTCAGAGCAGCTCTTTTATTTTTATTTTTCCTCTCTCTTTTCGTTTCAGGGAGGATACGGCCTTTTTGGAAATCATAACCCCCCCCCCCCCCTCCCCCCCACACACTTTTTTAAAGGAAAAAACTACCTTGGTAATTCCTCACCTAGTAGGAACCCTCTTTCTGTTCAGCATTTCCAAGTAGAAAAGACATCTCTCTCCTAGTTGTATATCCCACCTATTCTACCTGTGAGATGAATCCTGTCTTTCTTAATGATTTACGAGGTCAGCGTGGGCTGGAGACCCGGTTTTAAGTACACTCGTTCTGACTAGCTTTACAATTTTTCGGGCTGGCATGGTTTCTCCACCGGTTCTGTGACCCGGTAGCCCCATGGGATGTTTGGCATGACCCACTGATCCAGGCAGCTCAACCTCATTTCCAAAGAAAAAATGTTTTTAAAAAAAAGGAAAGACTTCCCTTCCCGCCAAAGGTTGCCGGCTGCCAAGGAGAAAACACAAACGATTATGTTCTGCAACATATGATGTGTGATAATCAGAAACTCCTGTTCCTCTCAGCCCAGATATTTATGTTGGAGTAATGGATTCCCTCATGGGTTTGGGCACCAAGGTAGGGAATCAGTGGCGGGGGTTTAGTATACTTACGGACGGAAAAGAGCAGAGTTCAGTGTGTAGCTGGGAGCTGCCTGGTGTGGGTTAGCGTATTTACAGGGCCCTGGCGCTCTGCCCAATGCTGAAATAAGATTTTGGAGGAGCCGGAGACACTGTCTGGGGTCGGCCCGGTCCATTATTCCCGGGGACACCGTTGCGCGCGGCTTTCCGGCTGCGCAGTTATATCCTTTACACCTTAATAAGGGTTCTCTGTCTGTATGTGTGTGGATGTGTGTGTCTCCCGACTTCCGTTGTCGGGGGTTTGTGTGTGAATGTGTGTGTGTGTGAGAGTACATTTTTGCCTGTTTTGCAGGTGTGGGCGTATGTCTCTCTGGCTCTGCCCTTCTGGGTCAAACCGGTCAAACATTACCTGCGGCTGACAAGGTTCTCAGGCTCTAGGTTCTGGTTCTCTGTATTCTGAGCCATCAGGTTCCCCGTGCTGAAACAGAGCAGTCTGATCTGCAGGACAGGAACCAAGGCGGGGGCGTGAACTGTAACATTATGGTACTCACCTAGAAAATGTCCTCTTTTTTCATACCTGCCATTTATAGGAAAATACAATCTCTCATAGACTTTTTTTACATCTTGCACATAAGTACATAAGGAGTCTCTGGTGATTTCTGAGTTATTGGAACACTCTAATCTAAATCATTTTCAGCCCGGGGACCGGCTGCTCTGAACCGAAGTGCACTGATGTGAAATGACGGCTTAGCTCACGGAGGGAGATAGCGATCGAGTGGTGCACGTACGCTCCATCTGCGCCGCTGCAGCTGCAGTAAATGTGTTTATCGTGGCAGCCCTTTTCCTTTCGCCGCACGGCCCGTAGTAGTAATAAAATGTACTTCTTTCATTTCTCAAAATGTCTTTTAATGCCATAATTGGAGAGGGTGGTTTCCTGCGAGGCTCCCACAGTTGGGAGATGCAATGCGCCAAAGCCTGTCCCGTTCCACGGTACGGGCCTCGCGGTGCACCATAGCCCGGGCTGGAGTCTCTTTCGAATGCGGTGATGTCTGTTCCTTTGCTCTGTCGTTGCCTGTGATCGCTTAAAGTCCGTTTCCTTTCTGCTTGTTCTGTGACCTGACCCGCTACGGGGTTTTTGCAGGTCTTTTATCCGCACCAAAGTTTGTAACTGAGGCAGTCTATACATCGGTAACTATACGTTTGTCCCGTGGTACAACCCAGCCTGAGTCTGTGGCTCAGAAGGCCTCAGAGGAATTAAAAGAGAAGCGTGAAATGTGCCCATTGCATTCATTGTTATTAACCGCTGTCTCAGAAGACCTTATCTGGGCTAGACTTGCACAGCACAAATATTGCTCCTTCCCCAGGGATCAGAACCCCCCACCAACCCTCCGGAAAGGGAGCTCGGCTGGGCATTGCTGGGGACCCCACCACACTCTCTGTGCGCTTAGGCGTGAGAACCGACGGGAGCAGGGCGTTAGGGGATGCGGTCGGACCGTGTCCTGGGAGTGCTGATAGCTTGAGGGTCAATGGACGTATGCCTCCGGACTGCGGGGGGGGGGGGGGGGGGGGGGGGGGGGGGGGGGGGGGGGGGGGGGGGGGGGGCGGGGGGGGGGGGGGGGGGG
>JAOYSI010007392.1:11987-43659 GCA_025775065.1 Hiodon alosoides | reverse complement strand
AAAAAAAATATAAAAAATTAATATTAAAAAAAAATAAAAAAAAAAAAAATATAATATAATAAATTATAAAAAAAAAAAAAAACACCAACCCCTCCCATTTCCCCCTGTCTCCCTGTTTTCGGGCCCCCCCCCCCCCCCCCCCCCCCCCGTTAAACTGATAACTTCTGTAGGCGGGTGGCGTTGGCATGGTAGTCAACAGAACAAATAAAACCAAGGAACTGTATGACAAGGTTGCCACGGAAGCGTTTTTAAACGCTGGCTCTTCACAAGGAGAGCTGGTGGGCGGTGTTATTTGTGTGGAGCGGGCCATCGAAATGTGGAAAAATGCAGGAACTCGAAACCGCGTGCGCGGTCTCCTGTGCATCAGTTGCCTAATTTTCCAAATGCATAGATCCGGGGTTATGTTCCATAGAATTGTCATTTTTTCTTTGTGTTGCTGGGGAACTGTCACCGCACTTTTATTGCATAGGAGTTGCAAGTGTCAGCACGTGTTCCAATGATCCACAGGAAACGCGCTTTGACAAACGTGGTATGTACAGTTAGGAGAGACAATGGCAGTAAAAAGTTAAAGGCAAATCTGTCTGATCAGAAAAGCATGGCAGGACTCTCCTAACCTTCGCCACCACACGGTGTATGCAGTATACAGAACTGGCGTGGCTGATGACCCGTTTCTGTCTGTCTTTTCTCAGGGGTCTATATACTCATTGCTGCTGGAGCACTCATGATGGTGGTCGGTTTCCTGGGCTGCTGCGGTGCCATCCAGGAGTCGCCGTGTTTGCTAGGATTGGTGAGCCCAGCCCTCTCTGCTGATTTATGCTTCTCTTTCGCTCTCTAGTGCAGTGGTTTTCAGTCAGGGCCAGGATTGCAAGCCACTGATCTAGTGAATTTGCTCTGATGTTAAAAATGTCAACTCCGAGGTTACCTTTCTCAATTGCATTGATTCAACCAACAATAACTGGGCGCTTTCAAACCAGCGAGCTTTATAGTTTGACAAAACTAGTTGATAATCAGTCTAATTAGGCGGAAAGACTGAGTTCAAGAATCCAAAGCTTCTTGTTTATTAGTCCTAATGGGAACTTCAGTATGATGTTATATTTTGACATGGATTCAAACCGCTCTTTAAGTGCAGTGAAGTGCAATTGGGGATTATCTCCTGGATCTGCACTGATGGGTGGCTCGGACTGAGAGGGTTGGCACCCTCTATAGTGGAAGAAATGTATTTTACATGTTGCTCAGGGGCTGTAATCAACCTTTGTCATTTTCCCCCCAGTTCTTCTTTTTCCTGCTTGTCATATTCGCAGTAGAGGTTGCTGCTGGAATTTGGGGCTTCTCCAACCAGGACAAGGTCAGCAGAGCCTATATAATTTTTTCCCTGTGTCTCTTCTGTCAGGGGCAAAACTCTCTAAATGTCTTTTTAAATATGTCACGACTGTCAGATCTCGTGGTTTATGGTAAATGTGAAGACGGTTTTTGAGTTCAATCCTTTTGCTGGAAAGTTACTGGAGTCTCTGTGTCCTGCAATCCCGTGCCACTCCACGGCCCTCTTTCTCGTCCACACAGGTCGTGAGCGACGTGACAGAGTTCTACAAGCAGACCTTCCAGAACTACAAAGACACGAAACAGGAAGCGCTAAGGGAGACTCTGCGCGTAATCCAGTTTGGGGTGAGCTGCATGCTGGGTAATGCTTCCATGCCCTTTAGCATCCTCTCAAATGTAACGTCGAACTCGCTACAGTCAAATGGCTTCAGATCTGTTGCATGGTTTGGAAGTATGTCAAGACCGAGCAAGAGGCATCAGCTCTGAGTCACACTTTCAATCCAAACGCAATGTGCATAAACTAAGAATGTAGAAAGGCTGCAAAGCAGTAGTATAAAGTCTCTTTAGACAGTACGCTGAATAGTCAGTGCTTCAATTTAATATTAGAGGCTCATTGACGTAAATGCTCCACATACAATTCCAAGCAGGAATGAATAAATATGGTTGATTTGGGTATAGCAACACAGCCGTTTATTCAAGGAACATCCCCATAAACCATTTCCTCAGTTTATCAGACCAACAAGCTTTTTGATTGCCCTTCGAGAACATTTTTGGTTCATATGGCTGTGAAAATTTCACCTTCCATATATTGGGCCTTGCAAATGTATTTTTCTTCCCGTCTTTGTTATGAGTCAGATGCATTTATATACATTAAATGCCTTATAGCCCCATATTTAAGTACTCGTGCATTACTCATTCCATAACTCATTCCAACACTTCCATAACTCATTCACTCATAAATTAAGTGAAACAATCGCCAAGTTCTGCTGTGTTTCTTTTCTCCCTGCAGCTGAACTGCTGTGGGCCAACCGGTATTGCCTTCGATGGTGCCAAAGAAACCTGTCCCAAAAAAGAAGGGCTGGATCAACTAATCACTAAGGTAGCGTTACGCATGCTGTGTTGTTGTCAACGTGTGCAGGAAAAGAAACGGTTGACCTATTCCAGCATGTAGGAGAAGGTCGGCTATCATCATCATCTCGCTGTTGTGTTACTGTAATCAGCGGCCGCTATAAATGACCACATGACTGTGATGGCTTTGGCTGTTTCCCCTTTTCTGGGTCAGAGTTGCCCTGAGGCCATTGACGAAGTTTTCAACGCCAAGCTGCACATCATCGGAGGGGTGGGAATCGGCATCGGGGTCATCATGGTGAGGCAGCCTCTGCGTTCTTCGAATGTGCCAGTGTTCCGTGTACGGGAAAAGGCCGCCCTGGGTTTACCTAGCCACTCAAATCCTTTAGCTCACACTGCAAGTGTCCCAAGTGTTCTTCAGTAGTAACTGTGTTTGTTTTATACCCCCCCCCCCCCCCCCCCACAATCTGCAGATCTTTGGTATGATCTTCAGCATGATGCTCTGCTGTGCCATCAGACGGTCCCGGGAGCTGGTGTAGGGATGGTTTTGCCATGACAACCACATGCCTTGCTGTTAATTTATGTTGTCTGTCTGTGTCCCATGATCACAGCTTTTGAACACCTGTATAATTCCTAATCTACTGGCATCATTCCAGAGCGAGTTAAATCAAGATGTTGAGCATGTTGTGCGCTAAGATTTGAGTGGCGTTCGCCCACTTTCACAAACGCCAGCTAATTACTAAGTAGCTTGTACTTGGCAAGCTTTCAGACAAGAACGCCTTTCAGTTCATCTGACATGTTATTTTTTTTATTGGTAATGTTTTACATTTTAATCATTTGTCAAACAGTTACTTATTGATATTTTTTTCAAACAACAATTTATATTAACTTTTATATTGTAACATGATTTATAAATTATTTTTTTGTTTTAATGCACCCCTTTTTCTTGAACACAGAGATATAACATTCTAAAATGCCAAATAAAATTGTGATAACTGATTTTAATCCTGTACCTGAATCCTGCATTCATTCTTGTTTCTGATTCCAATGCAATTGGGACCTTGAAGACAAATAGTTACACAAACAGATGAGCGGCTTACTAAAGAGGGAGATTACAAGGCATTGGATCATTTCTAGCTATGCTGAAGATCATGCCCCTTACATCCTAGGCAGTACACAATGGCATTACTAATGCTTAATACTTCGCAGTATTAACGAAATCACAGTAGACCCCACGGACCATCACCTGGCTAAGCCAGTGAAGGTTTTATTGTAGACTGCAAGAGGATTTTCCTTGGTATTGACACCTGTGTGACAAGTGCAAAAGGTAGGAAACTCCTAGAGAGAACAGATATTCTTATTTTTTAGAGTCTATATGCAGATAATGTTTTGGCCTTCAAAGTTTGTAATCGCAACAATAATTGAATAAATGTCACCAGCTTTGGTTCAACGGCAGTGTGTGTGTTTGAAGGAAAAGCTAATGTGCTGGTGCATACGTTTTATAAAAAAAAAAAAATTCAGAAGCAGCAGGCAAACCATCTCTTCTACGTATCGGGGGTCTTTCAATTACACGCATAACAATGTGGAAACTTAAGCTGCCTTGACGCTACGTACGGTATCAGCTAGGATATACGTTTTTTTGAAGTATATCAGCCTACTCATTAACAGTGGCCCAAATGTTGCTATTTTTGTCCATGTGATTTACCCTGTATCTGACGATCGTAGGAGCAAACTGTCGCTATGAAGAAGCATTATTAATATTCTTTATAGTGTTACTGTTTCTTTATTCCACTGCTGACCAGCATGCCACAAGGCAAAGGGCTGGAATTTTGTCGGAGGAATGCGGCTATCATATTCACCGTCATGTTATAAAATGCCAAGGTAAAAACTTGACCTGACCTCACAATCTCCACCCACATTGGGTTTTTTCTTTTTCTTTCTCGGTCGCCTGGGCAGCAGAACCTGCTTCTGTTTTATTTGTACCAAGGCTTTCTGAAGTTGCCGGGCCCATTATTTTAAACAGTGTCCATAATAACTATACAAACTGATGGTGAGAAATTACTTCTATTTTATCGCACAAACAATGGCGGTAGGGGGATCCAGCTCCTCTCACCTATGACCAACAAAGTGCCTCTCTCAAACGAATCTGATTATTCTAATTAAGGATAATTAAAATGTTTGTATAAAGAATTGTCCAACGTGGTGTCATTGTTTATTAACGTTTCGAGCGTTTCTGACTGCTTCCAAACCCAAAAAAGCGCGACTGCATGACGTCAATAAATAATGCGCAGTACAGCTTCTACCAAACTTGCAACCTGACAAAGACGAAACAGTTACCAGTAAGTAATATATGTTATTTATATTTCTTAATTGCAAGAGATTACTCTGGTGTCTGATGTTAACATAATGTGTAATTTAGATTATTTAACATATCGAATTAGCTACTTTACTCGTATTTTATACTGTTATTGTGTGTTTGGTTTAGAGCACTTTTTTAAAAAGTTTAAGACATTTAATTTGTTTTTGGGGTCTCCAAGCAACAACAAAGAATGCAGCCGGAAAAATAAATTCGGTGCAATGTTTTCGCCCCTTGTCCTAAAACTTAATTAAGTCAGTTTTTAGTTTTGCTGTTGCTTGTCTCCATCCGAATTTTAAAGCCTGTACATTTTAATGTATACCCTAACTGGGATTTTCCTTTGAGATTTGGTTCTTTCTCTACTGTTGTTTTGTATACATAAGCATAATAAAGGACGTAAATTTCCACTCCAGGTCTCCGTCTTTGATGACGCCCCGTGCTATTAACTTATGATGCTCAGCATCTGTTCTGTAATTACGGCGATTGTACAATGACAGTATGCTAAACGTTTTGCCTGCCGTAGTATGATAGTTTAATTTCTAAAGTGCTAATCTTCGCCCACTTTCTCCTCGGAGTGGTGGCAATGGTGTTGACTTAGAACAACAGGAAAGGCTGTACTGATTGGGGTGCAGAGAGTTCTTTGGCTGCTCCATTTCCTTGTTACCCCTCCCTGTAGATAAGTGTTTGTAAGTGCGTAATTGTATGTTGGTAAATATTCTGCCTTGATCAAACAAGTGACTCACTACTTCCTATAGATCTTAAAGAACCATGACAAAAATAGACCAAGGTTTCCCCACTGTAAGAAAGGCCGTCCACTATATTCCATGACCGCGAATGCCAGCATCCGTGATCTTCCCATTGGTTGGACCAGGGAAGTCAAGCCTGGTGATGCATCCCGTTGTCCGTAAAAGGCCATAGCTTTGGCTGCTTTCGCCTTAGGGTGAATCAGCACAGATCTGGCCCAGGACGCTACTTGGGAAAATAACTTAAGGGTGTGAGAAGCTGAGCTTATGACAAATAACTAAACCGCAGGTGCAGTTAATTCTATTTGTTTTAGGAATGTTTGGCGTACATGAAAACATTTTCACATTGCTGGTGTATTTGGCTCTGTAAAATTCAGGCATACATGTGTATATATAGGTGTATATCTAGATAAACATGTATGCCCCCCCAATACTTGTTCACCACTAAAGGGCTGCCAATCATGCCAGTTTCCATGCCAGAGGGTCTTAATACTGACCTCTGCTGTTGATAAACTGTAACTGCTCTTAAGGCCATGACCTTTATGACATTTTCCCCTTTTATGAAAAAAACAGTAATGTATACAAAATCACTTAAAAATTAATTAAAGGGATATATTTGTGTTGCATCAAGAGACAGACTTCTCCAATACCTTGAGGTCTACAGGACAGAATAAAAGTTCATTTAAGGGATTTCATTGGTTTCCTCTTATTCCGTGTTCTTTCCTGAACACTGTCAGAACGGAAGTAGTGGGCGGGAAAAAATATTTCAATATACAAACTACGTGGTAAAATGTAAATATCAAAGTATTATCAGCTATTCATTTATATAAAACATAGTACAAAGCTACTAAAAATACATTTTCTGCTTATGACCACTTCTGTAGGTAAAGCATTCACTACTGCTTTTCTTTTGCAAAATAATGTCCCACACATTCCAGCTCAGGGCCATGTGTTGTGTTTACACCAGTTTCCTTGTTTTCAGCAGACAAACAGAGGGTGGTTAATGGTTAACTGAGGAGACTCCTGTTTCCAGATGGAAAGAGCAAACTCCTTGGTGTATGGGGGAGGCCTGGGCCAGTATTTTTATTAAACTTCCCAGAAAGCTCAGGAAACGGTGGGTTTAGGAGTAAAAAAAAAAAAGAACAATAAACTTCAATATAAGCTGCCAGTAAGAGTCTATAATCAAGGAGTCTGCTTACTTACAGGAAAGTGTAACAGTTACACTTGCGTGTTGATTAAAGATTTGTTTGCAATGACTTGCTTCTCTTCACAATTCTAGTTTCAACCAATCGCTCCAATGACAACTGTCTTAAACACCTGACCATATAAGAGTGCTCCGTAGGTGAAGATGTGAACGAATCCCTTTTATTCTTAACACGAGTATAGGAACGAATTTCCGTCATCAGCTGCTTGATGTAAAGGGCACCCTGGAGTGCCAAGCCCTAGGGATATCCCTTCCTTCCGGCCCATCAGTGTTGCTAACTTTCCAACAGGAACAAACACAGAAAAACCTCTTCCCCCCCTCCTCTGGTCACGGGATTTCTCACCCGAACACATGGGCTGGCAGATCGTGGAGATTTGTCCAAAAGCAGAAAGACGTTATCCTCTGGCGTTAACCTTTTTTGGCAAGCCCTGTTCGGCATATAGCATAAACGTTTGTTGAACCTAGTCTGTGCTGAACTAAATTCAAACCCCAAAAACCTCTACATTTGTATTCCCACTTGTGATGTTCTTGTCTGGTCTTGCTGGGGCCAGTTAACTAGTAACCAGTAGCCGGCACAGTTCTGCCACTGCTACACAGTTCAGCAGCTGCCACACACAAGGTTAGTATAAAGCGCGTTAGCCGAATTTGAACCCATACCCAAATGCAACCCATCCCGTTGCAGGGATGTAAATGGCCAGTATCGCGTCACAATTGACAATACAGAAACTGCATATAGGTATTTGCGTCACTAAAAACCTCTAAGCTATGGAAAGTATATTTTGAGTCAGACTGCTGTAAAAAAAAAAAAAAAAAAATTTTTTTATATTTATTTATTTATATTTATATACCTGAGATAAAACCCACCATACGTGTGGGGGCAGTGATTAGTCATTTCAGGATAGCTGTAGTTACTTACGAACCAGAAATGCTACAAATGTCTTTCCCTACTTAACAGGCTAAACCTAAAATAAAAAAAAATAAATTAACCGTGACCAGTCTTACACGGTACGAAGGTGAGCTTGCGGAAAAATAGAATAATCAAACAAAATTAGAAAGTCAGGTTTTAATCTGGGATTGCATGTAAAAACAGAATAAATCGGTAAAAGACATTTTATGTACAAAACGTCGATGCCACATTTAAAGAGCGGGATCCCTGAACGTTCGCCGACTTTTCAGGCCAGCTCAAACCCTCGCATCCGTCGGGACCGTTGGCCGGCCCAGTCCCGGATAGGGGCACCCCGCGGCGTTAAAAAATAAAATGAAGGAGGAAGAGCGGAGGGCTCGTGGGCCTGCAGGTGACCCGTCCCCGGCAGACGGGTCGCGTAGCCGTCTGTAACCACAGAGCAGTCGGCTCCAGTCCTGGCGGTGGCGCTGCTCAGTCCAGCATGGTGAAGTCGAAGGGCTCGAAGCCCTCGCGAAACTTCTTGCTCAGAGACTCCTCCTCCTCCCGGGTGTACTTGCACTCCCTCCAGTCGGCGCGAGTTGGGATGTTCAGCACCGGCTCGCTGGCCATCACCTCCCTGGGGGACACGGGATAGACACCCCCCGTTACCGGACCCGGTCGAGTCTCCGCACTCTGCGGGTGGACTGCGAGTTCCTCACCTTCCAAACTGCAGCGGGAAGCTCTTCCTGATCCGGTGGAAGAGCTTCTCTCCGGTGTCCAGCTCCACGTAGAAGTACGGCGTTCCGGGTTGGGCGATCTAAGCGGAGAGAAACCGCACGTATAAAACTCGGACGGGCCCTAGAAGACTTCTCTCGTGTCAGGTTGTCAGTTTGTGGGACTTCTCGAATTCTCGGGGAGACATTTAGTCAGAATACCGGCTTTGGACCCTCCGGTGTATGCAGGAGACACTGAACTTCCACTTGGCGACTGACATCTAGTCAGTTTTGGCCTTCAGCATCAGCCTCCCTGCTTACAGTGTTGTTTGGAAGAAGCCTATGATACTATTGGAAATGTTTAACTTATGCTTCTTGTTTACAAATCGGGCCTGGGAAAACCGCGAACGGCAAATGGATTAAACAATGAGCGCCTGTTTTACAGTGAGGCACAATGGCACGCACCGCAGACAAGCACGTCTTGTTAACAATAAACAGGAAAAGGGTGACGAAGAAGCCATGAAATTATCACAAACAATGATAAGAATGGATTGCAAGAAACAGAAGGTCCATTATAACAGCCAACCGCATGGATGGGAACAGGAGGCTAGTCAAAACAAAAGGGAAGAAGGCCCAGAAAAATCAAACCTTAAAACCCAAAGGAGGGAGATCATAGTGTCTGAATGGATCTACAAGCTACAGGTGGACAATGCAAGAAAAGCTTACAGTCCAGCTCTGGAGGGATGGGCGTAGGTTTGATCTGTGTCCAGGGCCGTGCGGATAATAAGGAGGTCCCACCTGTTTGAGGTCTGTGTGCTCAGGGATCTCCATCAGCTCCATCTGCTGCTCCTGTGCCTGCACCATGAAGGCCTCCTTGATGTCCTCGGTGGCACACTTGTCCAGAGGCACTGGCACCACCTGGACAGGGGGATGCAGGACACGTGCATCAAGAGAGGAGGACAAGGCCTTCTCCGTGTGGACCTGCAGTTAAGGGGCACGGAGCCCAGTCTGGGAAAAGGGGGAAGTCATCACTGGGAAATCAATTCCCTCAGACACGTGGTTCGTCACGATGGACAGACGGGTGTACGGCTGCCCCTTCAGACTTAAACTGACGACTGAGAAAAGTGGGGGTGAGCCTTCAGAGCGGTGGGGGTGGAGGACCGGGATCTCCGCAGTCCCACCCGGACGCACCAGGCCTCACCGCGGCTTCTCTGCGTGGAGCTGCTGGACTGACTCGGTGACTGTTGGAGCCAGCCCTGCTGCGCAGCAACCACAGGGACGACACAACACAAGGGGCTAACGGCGCGGTGGATGCCATCAGTACAACAGAAACAGCAGGCTGGCGCAGAACGTGCACGGGAGCAGGGGTTCCCCCTCGGAAAGCCCCGGTACCTGTAGCTGCAGATGCTGGCTCCGGTAGTTCCTCTCGAACACCACGCAGCGTTGGCCCCGTTTCCTGTAGAACTCCTTCAGCGCCCCCTTGTACTGGCCCAGCTCGGCCACCACCTCCGCAGACAGGTCCACCACAGACTGGTAGTGTCCGATGGGCAGCAGCAGGACGTGGTCCGGGGTCAGGCAGCCCTTGGCCATGGCCATGTAGCACTGAGAATGCACGAGGGGGGGAGAGGAGGGTCCAGCAATCTTTCAGTAGCCATTCAATGTGTTAATAATCGGTAGGCTGGATGTTGACTCACAACGGTGGAGCCGAAACCTGATGTGTATCTTTAAGTTGCATTAAATTAAAAAGGTTTTACATTTTTTTTATTATGGTAGGAGTAAACCAAAACAAGACGTGAATAAGCAAAACAAAAGTTCATATTTCAATCAAGTGGAAGAAAAACATCTAGCGGCCTTAATTATGCTTACGTCTGGTGTGAGTAAATTTATATTATGCACACTTCACCAGTCTTCTGGGAAATCCCAAATTTCCTCTGACTAATCTGCAATTCCCAGCCTACAGGAATACCCTTATGTTTGGCGTCAAATATTTTGGCACAAAATACCCAACAATCTGGCTGTTCATTTTCACAAGAGTGGATCAAAAAACAGGAATTATATTTGATAGCACACTACTGAAAGCCCACACCAGGCTGGCGAGACCAAAAAAAACAAAACAAAAAAAAACAAAAAAAAAACAGGGCTTTCCCGACTTACGTGTGTTCCAATGCTGATCACCAGATGTTTCTCCACCTCCGGGCTGGCCAGACAGAACCAGCAAGGTCCCGTGGGCTGAGCTGGGGGTGGGGTGGATGTTGGATTGTTAGGAGCGAACAGTGATCACGTCTGACAGGCTACCGGGGTCATTTTGTGGACAGATGCTACAGCTGGGACACTCCAGGGAGTTGCAATAGAGTATGATCAATGGCGCAAGAACTCGTGGACACAGAGATGGGGAAGTGTTTCAGTTTAATTATTAATCCATTTGAGGGAACTGACCCTGTAAAGTAGATCAAGGGGTCAGACTAAAACCTTTCCAAAAAAAAATGTTATTGACCTTTCCGCAGTTCTAGGAAAAGAGGCCTGAACTAGTTAGGGAATCTGATTCATCGCCACAGAATGTTCTGGAAATGTCCAAGGGTCCCTTTAGTTGTGGAATGCTTTCAAGATTAATCAAATCAGTTCTGCGAATAGTCATAGAAATGATAAGAAAAGGACCCATTTCATAAAATGAGTGTTTCTGACAACAGTAAGGTTCGTGCCAAGAAATCAATTTAAAACCAATGTCTAAACATCTTTTTTTTTAAACTGTCACAGATAAAAAGGGAGCCTTGGAAGATTACGGTAATCACAGCACACAAATTGACAAACAAATCACTGCCGCGCCACGTGTTGAAACGGCAGACGTGAGCGAGGTCTAATCAACACGAGCCAATGGGAGAGGCCGGTTGACTCACGCGGGCGGCGGGGCTGTTTGAGCTGGGCGTGCCCGTCTCCGTCTGTGTGCCGCTTCCTGCCAGGACGCTGCGCTCCCTTAGTTTCCTTCAAGTCAAAGAAGAACTGGCAGGCCGGTTCCTCCTGCACCACAGCAGCAGAAGAAGAAAGGACATTTACCGCAGGAGGAGACACCATACAACTGTACAGGCAGATTACCTCCTGCTCTTTTTATGGTACTCTATAACTGAGGATAATACAGACAACGTTTTGGATTTTCATTTTCCCTATGAGAAATAGCTATGAGATATTTACAGCCGGTTGTCATTAAAAAAAAAAATAAAAAAATAAAACTTAGGAGGGGGGTGCCCATCCAAATCAACCGAGTTGCAGGACCAAAACTACCAGGCTATAAAAAGGTGTCCCAGTTCCATTCACCCAATGCCAGCACTGAAAAACAACCACCTCTGCGACTGCCCTGGAGGTCGCCTTCTCCCTCTGGCTTTCCTGTGCCGACTTCCTGTAGGGGTTCTCAGTGACATCTTGTGGCTGTTTCACCAACTCTGCAGGTGCCATGGTTTTCATAGGGACTATAGTGAAAGCGTACAAGTACTGTGGGGGGGGGGGGAAAGGGGGGGGAAGAATTTCATTCAAGACCAAAATAAAACCATTATGAACAAGTATGCACGATCTAATCAGATAACACTACCTTTTTCTTGTCGGGGTTGCCGACGTTGGCCAGGGCAATGAATCTGCTAACGTGGCAAGCGTTCTCCTGGAGGACCATGTGATTCCTGCCACATCATCCAACAGCGAGAAACAGGGGGGGGGGAATTGCTTGTTTTATTTAATAAAAAATAAACAAGCACACAGGAACATCATCTGAATTTGTCACTTGTGTATGGGGGGATCCCTGTTATCGGTGCACATTACCTATACGGAAGTCTCTCATAGTGTGTCCCTTCTAAACCAGCAAAGTGGTAGCGAGGCCTCAGCCTCTCGGCCAAATTAGCAATGGAGGAAGCTCCACAGGCCTTGGTGGGGATGTCCTGCGAGTAAACCAGACTGTCAATGCGATTCACACACACACGCGCGCACGCACACACACACACACACACACACACACACACACACACACACAACTGATGAAGCGTATTAACCGGGTTGTTGCCGTACTGCCAGACTCCACGGGGCCACTGTGAGGTGAGCAGGATGTCCACTCCTTTGAAGTTTGAGTTGGACACCAGCGGGGTCGCCAGGTCCGTGACATCCTTGGGCGTGAAGCAGTGAGCCGGGACCGGCTCCTGTTGGCCCTCCTTGCCGCTGACATAAGCGATCTGGAGCCCTGACGCGCCAGTGAAGACGCCTCTACGACCTGAGACACACATGGAATGCTGGGAATTCAAATGAACCTAAATGCTCATTTACAAAATAAGATTCAATAACGCAACTGTACTTCCATTTTGAATATGCCTTAGCAGGAATCAAGCCTGTCTTTGACCATTTCATGGTAAACAAAAACCTAATGGTCTTGGAAGTCACGCAACAGTTCCGTTTGCAAAGGACGGACTTACGTACCCAAGTATGTGATGTTTTCAGCCAGCTCGCATCCATCTGAACCAGAGAAATACCCGGCCGTATCTTGGCTGGCCGCTCCCAAAATGTAAGTGTGGATGGGCGCTAGGGTTTGAAGGACAAGTGAGAGTTATTACAGATTGTGATTAGGTCGGGTGTTATTTTGGATAATAAGATGAAACCCCCTTTAAACACAGTTTTAAGTACCAACAGACAATATAATTATGGTTAAATGAGCCTTAAATTGTGAAATCTGAAAAACTTCTCACCTTTCTTTGCCCCCGATTTGTACTCCTCCCATTCTGCTTCAGTCTCAGGTGAAGAACCAAAGAAATCCCCCACACAAAGCAACAACTTGAGGGAAAACAAATCTCATTTGAATTAAAAATGTAAAAAAACAAACCAATGTTTAAAATTTTCGTAATTGGCAAGAAGACATACTCACATCAAACTGCCCACTTTTTTTCTGAATTGTTTTCACCCGGTTGAATAGAACATTAATTCTTCCTTCAACGTCCCCACAAGCAAGACTGAAATTAATGTATAACGAAGATTTAGCTACGTGGGCCACAATAAAGTCTTCAGCATTAAAGTGATCTAGCCGTCAACCGAAAATTGTGATTAGAACTGTTCAACCTGCTTTGTGCAATTACATCAGGAAGTATTTACGAGGGACGTTAAAATTAAAATACCCCACCCATGTATTGAGCACTGTATCAATAAAAAGCAATCAATCAATGAATCAACACAATGGACTTCGGACGACAGTCGTAATTACACTTGGCATAGTAACTGCCTTCAGAAACTTAAAATGAATCAATGCCCTCTGGAGAGCAGATTCAAAGGGTTCTAACTCACACAATTCAATTTGAGTTATTACTTATAGCAGGGTCTCAAACTCCAATTTTTGCGGGACGCTTGGTATGTTGGTTTTCGGTCTACCGTGCTTAATTGTTTAATTGGA
The DNA here is from genome assembly GCA_025775065.1 of Hiodon alosoides. Classification (NCBI taxonomy): domain Eukaryota; kingdom Metazoa; phylum Chordata; class Actinopteri; order Hiodontiformes; family Hiodontidae; genus Hiodon; species Hiodon alosoides. Next base: position 29,965 of record JAOYSI010007392.1, on the reverse strand, counting down.
GTCGTACTTGGATTATAAATTCCCAGTTGGTGTTTCAAGATGTAACATACATGCTAACTGAGCGGTGGAGCGAAAACTAACAGACCCTGCGACGGCTGGAGTTTGAGGCGCCTGCATTACCACAAAAAGGAACTGAAGCTGTATGTAAGTTTGAACAATACTAATGACTTATTTTCCTCTACGTTAACACATCGCTGGAGAACATAAAACAAACACTGTGGTGCAAACACGTGCTTATTTGTGCAGTCATGCCAACGTAAAGTTTTTAACATTTCAAACCGCTCCAGGGGCGATTTGTTATGCTGCTATATGACTAGCCAGTAGATGCAAATTGTCTTAGTCGACATCTCGTGGTTACACAACCGGTACATGTCAGATTAACTGGTAAACTACAAACGTGTTATCGAAACTCCTGTCCCATAACGAGCTGTTATATTGTTCTCTAGTCGGTAGCACGTTACAACTTACACTCTTAAAGGCTGATCACCCATTCCGTTGGATAAAATTATGAAATAGTTTTAAAAAAAATAATTAAAAAAATTAAACGTTTCAATTGTGCACACAGCGTATGCCTAACTAAGTTTCAAATTTTAAAAATGTCGCTGTAGCGAGCTGCGCATTCTGTCCGTCGGGAATATATACCCCCTCCGTGACTATTTAATTCAGCAGAGGTCGGGAGGCAAACATATATTCCATTCAGTTTATTTTAAAAAGAGAGAGAGATATATATATATATATATATATTACATTACATTACATTATATGGATAAGAAAGGGGGGAAAAAACTATAATGACAAAACTGAAACGTTATATTTATTTTTTTCAAGAAAATTTCGTATCCACTCGGATGATTTATAGAACGAACAAAAACTACGGAGACTGTAATGGAACATTTCGTTTTATTAAAAATACATTTAAGAATATTTTACGTACGGTGTGTGAGACAACACGTTGGGTATAACCTTTAAATATTTCTTTATTTCTTAATGTATTTTGCTATATACTAGCTACTGATTAGCAATTACGATTGATACAAGACAAACGTAAGTAATAAAGTTTATTTTCATAACTTATTTTAAAGGTAGCGCAAAACTATTTTGACGATTCAATATAATGTTTGCGTCGCAGCGGCATTTCTGCACATATTCCATATGCTTAATACTGCGTTTATTCAAAGCAAGTATGATGTCTGAGCCTGGTTTGCGCTAACGTGAAGGCGGAAGTTACGTACTTAACAGCTGGCAGCATCAAAATAGGAACTACTTTGCATGAAAAGGCAACAGAACTGGAGATCTTGAAAATGTGATGTAAACGTTAGCGGTTTTGAAGACAGTCACTTTGACGCAATTATATTGTCGCTTTGGGGTTGCTACAGCTGATGATCTTTAAGAGAACAACATTCTCTTACGACATAATGCAGCAAAAGTGTTTGCACTTTTTAAAAATGGCTTGCTAGGTTAAAGAAATAGTTAGTTTGCTAGTCGGCTAGCTTTTATCCATAAGAGGATCTATGGGCTGAACATTGCCTTATATAGGCCTGGTTCTGGCTGTGAGGAATTGCAGACCTGTTCTGCAGTAAAATACAAACAACGGAGACATCCACTTTGGGCAAGTGTCTCGGCAATCCCATACTAGTGCGTATTAAAACGACAATAAATGGAATGAGGGAGGAAATTTTGTTCTATAGATAAATACTGAAAATGTCAACATCGGAACAGATAATTGCAATCACAATGGATGACAAAACGTACAGCGTGAGCAAAAGCAAACTAATTGAAAAGAGCGACTACTTCCGTGCTCTGTACAGTTCTGGAATGCGCGAGTCCGGCGAGGATTCGGTACAGCTGCAGGGACTAAGTGTGCCTGGGCTGGAATTGGTGCTGGAGTTCATCAACACCTCCAAAGTACAAGTCGTTAATGAGACATTGGAAGACTTAATTGAGACGGCTTCTTTTCTGCAAGTAACCTCCATTTTAAAATTGCTCCTGTCCGAAATTAGGCTGGACAACTGTGTGGAATTGTATAATCTTTCAGAGATATACGGGACTCACGATTTAAGAAACGCTTGTCTTAAATTCATGTGCTGTCATTACCACCCGATGCTTCGTAGGCAAGAGTTTAGAAACCTCCCAGTAGCCCTGCGCAGCCAAGTGCGGGAGATGCGCATGAAAGGCACCGCTACTCTAGTCGCGATTGGGGACTTTATCGGGACTTGCCTGGACCTGGCTGACCAGGATGAGCCTTGGTCCATGCTTCGGTATGGAGAGCTGGAGCAGCGCTGGAAGCCGCTTGCCAACAACCTGCCGTCGGACATGGTCAACGTAAGAGGCTATGGATCTGCGGTCTTGGACAACTATTTGTTCATTGTCGGCGGCTATAGAATGACTAGTCAGGAGATATCAGCAGCGCACTGTTACAACCCCTGCAAGAATGAGTGGAATCAGGTAGCGCCTCTAAACCAGAAAAGGTAAGATGTTATTCATTCAGTCAATGATTAATTAACTATCTTTGACCATTCAGTCAGTTGGTTATGTAAATGACTGCATCACTAAACGGTTTGTTTCTTCTCCATTTCCTCCCATGTCTCACCAGTGCTATGCTGTTCGTCCTATTAAATGACAGTGTCATCCGTTTCGTAATTAAAGGCAAATGAGCGAGATGCAAGTCTGTTGGGTGGCTAGTAGAAAATAAGTAATGCCAATATCCTCTTGCCAGGTCCAACTTCAAGCTGTTGGCAGTGAGTGGGAAGCTGTATGCTGTGGGTGGCCAGAGTCTGGGCACTGTGGAATGCTACAGTCCTGAGCAGGACTGGTGGACTTGCGTGTCCTCGATGCCTGACCCCTTGGCAGAGTTTTCTGCCTGCGAGTGCCAAGGCATGATCTATGTTATGGGCGGTTACACCGCCAGAGGTCAGTTTATTTCTTATAAACACTCCGGCGCAGTGGAAGCCTTTGGCCAATTACATTTTGGTTGATGGCGTAAGAGTGTTTATGCTCACCAGTGATGTGTAATGATGTAAATAAGTTTGAACTGAAACGCTTTTCGCTTGTATGTTATTCGTCAGTTTTATTTAAGTCTCCCATCGTCTCTGTCCCGTCGACAGACAGGAACACCAGCGTACTGCGCTACTGCCCCGCCAGCGACGCTTGGAGCGTGATCCGCTCCTGCACGGCCCACGTGCGCAAGCAGCAAATGCTCTCCGTGGAGGACACGGTCTACCTGGTGGGGGGCTACACCCACGAGCTACACCCGGAGCGGCGCAGGGCCAACCAGGCGGAGGACATGCTGACCGTGCAGTCCTACAACGTCTCCACGGGGGAGTGGCTCTGCCTGAAGGAGAACACCTCCAAGTCGGGGCTGAACCTCACATGCACGCTGCACAACGACGGCATCTACATCATGAGCCGCGACGTCAGCCTGCCCACCAGCCTGGAGCACCGAGTCTTCCTCAAGTACAACATATTCTCCGACGCTTGGGAGGCCTTCCGAAGGTTCCCCGCACTGGGGCAGAACATGCTCCTCTGCTCCCTCTACCTCCCCAACGTCCTGTAGGCTCGCCGGTTTTGCCGGGGCTGTGATCCAGACATGCTATTGGCGTCCTGTCCCTTTGAAAATGGTCAAGGGGGGGGGCAGAAACTTAATGGAGTGTGACACCATGGCCTGGTTGCAATGCTCTTGTGTATTGCATTACACATGGTGGTACAGGGTTGTCAGGTCCCGTTGTTTAAGGAGAATGGGTTATAGCCCAATGGGGGGAAATGTGATGCCTGACGGTTGGTCTTTTTCACTGTTCCACAGTCTGAAGATTTCTGCAGATCCTGAGTGCCTGGTTCCAGGGTCATGGTTTCCATGTGTGCTCAGGGTCCACTTATTCCAAGGCAAGGTGATGAGGTTAACGTTTGGCCTTGGTGTCCAGAGTGTTTGTCTATGTCCAGGCATACAGTGTTTCCTAGCTGCCATGGGAAAGGGGAGTGCCCAGCTCCTGCCCACAGGGCAGCATTGTCACATTGATTAAATAAGTGCACAGAGGTGCAGTTTCACGTTTGCCATTGGTTTCCACCTCCACTGAAACCATTGGGAACTGGAATATTTCCGTGTCGACCCTTTGCTGTTGTAGATTCCTGCACAACAGCTCTTTGCACTTTGATTATGTCATTAGTTATGCCATGTTATTTTGTCTAAAATCCCTGCTCTGCCCTCTTGCATTCTGCTGTCCAGTTGCTGTGCATTTCAGAAATGAGACTTCAGAAGGCTATTGCAGTGGAAGGACACGGCAGAGTGATATTTAGAATCATACAAGCATACAAAACAAGCATATTAAAAAGTGCATATTCCAGTGTTTGTGAGACCAAAGCCCTATTCAAGTAGCTATACCTCCTAATTCTAACTGATGCAGTTGTGTATTTAGTTGCACAGATATAAATTTTATTCTGTTGGATGCAGATTAAGATACTGTACACCTGGACCTTTGAAAGATTTTACCACAGCCGGTTTTGTTTTGGTGAAGACTCTAAAACATGGCCCGGTAACCATTGCTTCTTGTGTTGCTTCACCAGCACTCCAGACCAAACACTGAGTCATTTTTCCGACTCTGGTTTAGCTTAGGTCTTATGGTATCATTCCTGTTTTTATAATCACTGTCTTCCGTTGTTGTAGGATTCAAGGGCAGTGTTTACACTAGCATGCTATACTAGGATGAAGGGAAGACCGGAAATTTTAATTAGATTATTTTATTTATTTTTTATTAACCCCCCCGCGCTTCACAAGAGTACACATTTTAAGCCACGAGGAGATTTCTTTCCAAAGCAGGGGGCCATTGGATATTATAATATAAGCAGAGACTGTTAAACAGAAGTTAAAATAGTTCTTTAAAGCTGCTGTGTGAATTCTCTCCATCTTTAGGATAAATGTGTTTGCACAAAATATAACGCACAAGTCAATACTAAAAGTCTGTTATGACTAGCTACTGACCAAAATTGCTGTCTTTTTGCTGTGAGGAATGTGAGGGGCGGAACTATTAAGAGGCCTTATGGAATATTGTCAGTACACTAACAGACACGAGGTAAGCTGAATGTTGATAGGCTTTTAAAAGTTATGTCTGTGGGGATATCTGTTCTGAGGGTCGTATGTTTCAGTGATGAAGAAAAAAAACATTTGCTGTATTTTTTTAAATAAAAAGACTCTTAGAATCTCCTATCAAATGCTCTACCTATGGTTGCCTTGGAAATTACAACAATAAAAAGAAAATGATTCCAGGAAGTTGATTTGGTGTCAGTTTATTTGGGTACAGATAATATTTATATTTATTAATATATTTTATATTTTGCCATTGCTTTTTTGGAGACAGTTTTATCAGCAAGTCATATATATATATATATATATATACACTTTATAAAAAAGGCATTGTTTCCACACGTTTTCCACAAGAGTGAGATTCTATTTGGGGGGAGGGGGCTATTAACGTTGGTTACGCAGAACCAAAATTGTCTTCCAATTGTCCAATTGTCTGGCCTGGAAGGGTAGAGTCTTCCCCAGGGAGCCTCCACCCAGGCCAGGTTGCTCAGACCTGGCGCCCGCCTTTGGAGCTCCTCTGAGAGGGGGGTTTGCAGTCAAGGGACTGGACATCCACCTGCATGCAAGCAGGGCGGAGATGGCAAGACCACTCTAATTCGGTAGAGGAGGGCTGGGAGATTTGGCGCCAGAGATCTCAGGTTGTGAGCCGTCAGGGGCTTCTCCTGGGTGTTTGTGAGTCGTACAGCCATGGTGTGGGTTTGAGGAGGAAGCGTTGGCTCCTCAGTCATCTAGAGAAATATTAAGCGGTCTGTATTATTGTTTTATTTATACTGTCATTTAAATTTAGGTCAGTTTGTTCAGTTTGTGTTTCCATTGAGAACAATTGGACTAAAGTTTGCATTAAATGAAGACTGAACAGTGAAACAACTTATAGAAAAGTAAGAGCATCCCAATCATTATTATAAAGTTAATAAATATTCAGTCCAAACACACTGTAAAAAGGTTTATTTATGATGACTTAGGCTGATGTAGTTATATATATTTTTTTGTTTTTGAACAATGATATTCTCACTTAAGTACAGTATTCTTCTCTGTACAATGTCAATTTCATTATATAACTTTCATTAAGAGGATCAGACCAGGGCTTTCCTTCCATGTCTTGTAGAGTGAAAACTAAAATAAATGTTTTGCCTTTTTTGAATAGGAAAAATGCAAAAAGCAAGTTTTGGAAGGTTTCTATGGAAACAAGATCAGCAAAATTCTAAAGAGGCAGAGATGGTCTTGTATTATAACATAATATCCTGTTAGTGAAAATGTGAACTAAAACTAGGTAGCCAGTTGAGTAATAAAAATGAAACGAGTGATTCACATTATTATCTAGTATCTGCTTTTCAGCATACAATTTACAGATGATACATGTATACATAAATGCGTATAAAGTGATCAACATCAGACATAAGTTGTTGTTGGTGTTTTTTTGCTAAAAAACTGACAGCTAAGGTATAAGCTCGTGTCCTTCACTGCCCTGCGGGTCTGGCCGTTGAGATCGTGTGACGTCCATAGATGTTCCAAGCATGTTCTTTTCTCTTCGTTTTGTCTTCCTGTGTGTGTCTGTGGGGCAGCTGACCGGACGCTGGCAGACGGGTCTTCTTGACTGGCTGTGGTTCAGTGCTGTAGCTTCTGCCGGAGCCTGCCTGTTATCCAGGCCTGTGGACGACTGCACCGGGTCAGTGGTGGGGCACCTTTTGCCGTTTCCATTCTCAGACTTCAGGTCGTCTTTTCTCGCTTGGAAAACAGCGATACAGACCTTGCTTTTAGAATTTTCGGAGACACCCGGACACATGGCCAAACTGTCAGGCTTGGATGCTGCAGACTTTTCCGTCTTCACTTTAATGGCTTGCTCTGTAAGGTGTCTGAAGGTCCCTGTCCGTCTTGTCCCCTTCTCTCTTCTTTTCTCATTGTGGCTCACACTCCTTCCTGTCTTTGGGTCAGGAGTCTTTTGCAGGATCTCTGACACGCTGCTCACAACCTGTGTGGCTCCAGTCAATCGCTGCTTGTTGCCATTTGTGAGGGCTTCTGTCTTCGTAGAGGCCCGCAATGGTGCAGTCCTTTCCCTGTCCAGCCCTTTGTCTGGTTGACCCTCTGCATTGACGTCACCCCTCTGTGCTATGCAAGTTTTAATGCAGGTTACTTTAGGTTGTGGAGAGGCTCGTTTAGCCAGGCTTTTTCCCGGCCCACAGTTATTTGTGTTAATTACTGTGTTCAGTGCGTCAGTCGATATCGGGCTCTTTGGATCCTCCTTTTCTGCTCTCCTTTTTTCTCCCTCACAATTTGCTGCCTTCCTCCTCTTCCTCTCCATCCACACCTTCACCTCCTGCTCTGAAACCTTTGCCCTCTCCTCTCTCTGCGTCTCCTTTCTCCTCTTCTCTCTCCTCTCTGCCCTCCTCTCCTTCCACAAGGCCTGCCTCTTTCTCCTGGCGAGGAGGTCCTTCCCACGGAGCCAGTCCTTCAGTCGTCTATCCTGGCTGGGATCCAGGTGACACTGGGTCACCGCCTTCCTCAATGGGCTCTCCTCCTTCCGTCCTCCGTGCTCCGTCACCTCCACTACACCCTGTCTCTGTCTCTCCTGGGCTCCGGTTCTTCTCAGGTACTGGACCGAGACGTTTCTCACGGTTTTGGGCGGGGGCTGCGGCCTAAAAACGCGAAACGGTTTCACTGCTATAAGGAGAATGTTTCCCCCACCCTGCCACCCAATGACTGTCCCACTACATTCCCAGCAGTGTCTCCCGATCCTGAGGAGCTCCCTTGATCGAATCTTCTGGGTTTCTCCTGTGGGTTCAAGTTGGGAAGCCTTAGACTTTCTCCGCCTCTCCTTGGATCCCCTCCCTCCAGCAGGAGGCTGAGAGCCGCACCGGGAGCAGAGCTTCCCGTCATCCTGCTTGGACTCTCCCTCTCGCCCTCCACTCTCCACCGCTTCGCCCAAGGCCTCAGGTATCTTCACCACTATAGCTTTCTGCCTCCTGGTCACTTTTTTCCCCCAGTTGCCTGTACTAGCTGTTGGATCTTCAGGGTTATAGCCAGCCATCTTGTTTGGTGCCCTAGCAGTGTGGGCTCTTCAGAGTTTTTCCTCTGCTTCAGCTCTCAGGAATGTGTGTGTATTTATATATATATTATATATATATATATATATATTTGGGGAGGGTCACAGGCTTACTTTACTGGGTGCACGTTACTGGATTTGAAAACACAGAAAGAGTTATAAAAAGAGTTATTATAAATTAATTTAAATATAAGAATCTGACTGCATAACTGACTAAATTGCTTAAAATATTGTGTACATAGCTGGTCTAAAATTATATATCAGTTAAAGCAAAGTTTTAACAACTTTATAACAAAGAGTTGAAGGTCTGGTCTTATGGTCATGGTAATAGTTTTCCTCCAGCTTGCGAAATGTACGGAAAACTCAATGAATCAAAATGAATGTCCACCAAGGCCATACCTTCAACTGACAGGATGAAGAAAGGCAAGAATGCATTGCTTCCAAATATGAAACAAGAAAAAGGCTTGTCACCCCAGGCCCTCCCCTCCCCTCCCCTTCCCTCTTAAATGCTAACAGATTTAATTCACATGACGCGATTCCACGTTTAATTACGCAATGTTACACAAATAAAATGTTACCCAAATACACATCTAATTAAGCGTATATTATTTTATTTTTTAAGTTTAACAAATGTTAGTTTCTGAAATAAAACCTGCATTGTCCTCGCTGGTTCGTGAGAATACACACAAATGAGCACTGCGATCAGGTAGGCGCTTTTACTCCAGCCCAGTCTGTGTTGAGTGTTAATGTTTGTTCTGCCGCGCAGTTGCTCGCACTTAGCAACGGTACAATGAACTCCGGGACAGATTGCGAGTCTTGATTTTAAAGTGACGGAGGTTCTTAACCTTCGGTTTGGTTACGCCATCGAATGTCTGAACGCCGCACAGAAGTGTTTGTGTGTCCGCAGAATCGACAGGTGTACTGTGTGATTTTTAAACACGGTTGCCAATAAGTAAATCCTTTAGAGGTTTCCCCCTCCATTCTGAATTTTTCTTTTAATGCTAAAAATGATACTGGAGAATTGTTAAGATAAAAAATAAAAAATAAAAACATCCCAAATGTATTAGTACAGTGTCTAACACCTTGGGTGCTAGACGTGAACTCAGTTACGTCCAGGAGTCTCAGTGCAGCATAATAAGTGCGAGAATCATAATGAATGTCAACAGGATTAGAGTGTAAACTGCCCACCAAAATTAAAGGACATAAAAATTACCAGAGGATGGCGCCCCCTCTCTACATTAATATCTAACCCTACCATACCTATGTGTAATACACGCATAAGTGAGGGAACGAATGTTTAATATTTTTGGTTTATTTGTTGTCATACATTGACTTTTTAAGGCATTGATTTTGAAATGTTGGACTTTATGAGGCTTACGTTTACTGCTCTGTTCCTGGTGGATGGTCTAAGAATCCACCTGTCCTGCATATGTACTGGCAGAGATTCAAACCCAAAATGCACGAATTGTCCTAAAGCTGTTCTAATCTAATCTACAGTCAACAATAGTCAGGTTTTTTTCCAGCAAAGATACACCTTATTATTGATCAATGTTGGACTTCAGTATTTCTGAGTGTTTAAAGGTTAAATATATAGAATATATTATGCATATAGACATGCATACATACGTACACACACAGTATTTCTGTGTTTCAAGGTTAAAATATATATATATAGAATATATTATGCATATAGACATGCATACATACGTACACACACAGTATTTATGTGCCTGAATTTACTTATTCAGTCTATGCTGTGGAGGTCAAGTGGGTTGACATTGTTTTTCAGCCCAGCGCACCCTGGCCGGGCAGAATTGCGTAATTAATGTCAGAATGCCGGTGACATGCATGGAGAGGAAGGAGTGGTGAGGAAATGTGTGTGTGTTTTTGTAAGGAAGGGAGGGAGGGGGTGACGATGTTGGTGGGAGGAATGGGGGGGGGGGGTTCCTCCTCAATCGTAGAGCTGCAATGAGGGAAGGAGGGAGAGAGCGAGCGAGCGAGCGAGTCACAGTCAGAGAGTGGGAGAGGGAGAGAAGGCACAGTAAGGCATTCACAGCGTTGCAAGGGCAAACTGCACAGATAGAGGGGCCAGAGGACCATAGGCATTGTCCAGGGAGATCCTCATCTGAGTCGCACAACCGAGACGAGGGACAGCCGCGTCGGGGCCGGAGAAAAGCACAAGGCTTAAATGGAACGTGTCTATGCTACAATGACCTCAACTCAAAGACGGGGATAAACTGTGAGGAAAGGAACTGAAGGAGAGACGGCATCGCTCGATCCGTTGAACCAAAAGAAATAGCACTTAAAGGGGAATCCGCCGGGCCGTCCCACTTGTCTGTGAGATGAAGAGAGAGGAAGCTGGACAAGGCTGCTCTCCATTGTACTGAGATAGGCTGCCCTGTGCTTCGCAGCGCACTGATGGACTGTGCTCTTGAATTGTGCAGTGTATGGTGCTGTGCTGTTCTATAGTTTACTAGTGTTCTGAGCCTGGCTGTTCTCTGGGGTTCTGCACTGTGGTTTTGGTTGGTGTTCTGTCGGATAGTACAGCATACTGTGGCGTACTTTGCTCTTCACTGTGCTTTAGAGTACTGAATTGAGCTGGATTGCATTGACCTGTAGTTTATTATAGCATACTGTGCTGTACGAGCTCTACTGGACTGGGTTGCGCCGTGGTTTGATGTGCTAGATCGCGGTAGTGTCTGCTGCCGAGCTGTGCCAGTCCGTGCGGTGTCCCGTGACCGCGACCGCGACCATCCTCATGGCTGAGACCAAGAAGAGCGAGCTGGAGCTGCGAGACAAAGCCATCCTCCACCAGCAGCGGCGCCTGAAGCAGGCCACCCAGTTCAGCCACAAGGACTCTGCTGACCTGCTGCCCCTGGATGGGCTCAAGAGACTGGGCACCTCCAAGGACCTGGTGAGCCACCCTGCCCCCTGATTTATAGTCGCTGCTTGTTTCATCTGTGATGTCAGTGCTGTTCCACCAATGGCGTGTGTCGTGTTGCAGGGGGTTTACGGTTCCTGCATTGATTTCAGAATTTTAAATAATCCCTATGCTGTCTGCCCCGTCCCGTTCTCCCTCGGAGTAGAAATGGGGTCACATGGTTAATAGGAACTAGGAACATCCCAGAAAGGTCTTAAAACCTGTTTTTCTCAGGACATTTATGTTTCCTTTAAGCCAATACAACTGAACAGACTACAGCACGGATGTAAATATCAGTGAACCCTTTTGGTCGCAGGCAGCGCTGTATGAGCCTAAGGGGACAAAGCCCTGTTTTGCCTCTCACTGTAACCAGAAGCTTTTAATGGTAAAATGTCATGCAGTTATAGATGACTAATATACCTACACATACTGAGAGAACGTGGAGAGCTATCATTAGAAAATATTTAAAAAAAGGAAACTACCAATACAAACCACTATAGTCATCGTTCACAATGTAGCGCTGAGGTACGACCTATTTGGCTGCTGTGAGCCTGGTGTGTGTGGCCGTAATGATGACACGATGCCAAACTGAGTACAGTCAGTTCCCATTCAGACAGGGCTGTGTAGGGCGGTGGGGTGTGGAACAGGACCAGGGGAGACGGACACAAACTCGGGTGAAGACATCGCTGCACACACGCGTCATTTACCCAAACCCAGCCCCGCACACTCATTACGTTAGACTTAAGACATAGCGGCACACAGCCCACAGCCATGCATGCGTATGATACAAGACCCGTTGATCTGGAACAAATCGGTCATTTCCTGTATGACCGTGACATACGTGATGCCCCAAACATCCAAACACAGAGCAAGCCCCTCCTCCTTTTCGGTCCATGCGTTCCCCGCTGTATTCGCCACGTTGCCCTCTTGCCAACGCCCCAGATTCCCCAGCCACTCCGTAAGGTTTTCCTCAAATCTCTCTCACTGGCCCCTGCCCGCAGTACCTCTGCCCTTAGGTGATTTTCTCCAAACCTATCACTAACTCTTTTACGGCTGTTATATTTTAAATCCTATCGCAATTTATTTATTCATGCTTGTATTCGCCCTGAACTGGGGAGTCCAAGTGAGAACTGAGATCTTGGTCATAGTGTTCCAGATCAGCAGCTTTGGTGGGAAGTTAAAGAAAGCCAGGTTTAGAATTTAGCCAAGGTTAGCACTCCAGCAATGTGAGACGAATACCATAAGAATTGTAATGACCACAATGACCTCAGTTAGAGTTTTAATGTTTTATCAACAGGATTAACGTGTCTGCATCAGCTCATTGAACATGCTTGATCATTTGGGTCATTTGTCGAGAAATCCGTAAAATAATGTGGAAAGCCTCATTCTGCCTCAAAAGTCTGTGTACTGCCCAGGCTGACAGTCTATTCTTGTATGCATGTCAGAAATGGAATGTGTCACCTGAAGTGCTTCGCTGTGATTGGTTCATCGATGACGGGAATCTCGCGGGTATAGATTAACAGAGAGATCCCCATTAATATTCATGCGCCACAAGGGCGATGAATGCAATACAAAGCCTTTTACAAACCCGGGTTTGTCTGAGGAAGGGCCCCAAGATGCACCAAATCATTTTTATGCAACTTCAAAGTGATACAAGTGGCCTTGAAATCGACATATAAGCCATTGTTCTGCCCACGGTCCGCTGTCAAAGCCAATCTGTTCCCACATTGAGAGCTGACTGCAGAAGGCAGCGCGCTTTCTCTCATGCGACACGGCAGGGGACCACAAAAGGCACCCCTGCGTGATTCAGGCCTCAGGTGTGACGTCGAAAGCGGAACCAGGGGCGATGGCCCGTTGTCTGTGGCGACGCTCTTGAGAGCTGAGATTCGAGTGACTAGTACCATTTGCGATTGCTTTGATCATGAGTGGGGAGCAGAACTATGTTCTGGCGTAATGGAAAATTGTTCTAGTGTTATGGAGTAATGACTGCAGAGGGAATTGTCGCTCTCAGGCAAGCCACTGCAACAACAAGCGGGATTCCCCCCTGTGTGCCTCTAGTAATGAATGAGTGGGAGAGAATGAAGCTACCTTGTGCGGTAACGGGGTCCTGTGACTCCTGGGATACCACTCTGCCTGCAGACTGATGGGGTTGAACAGGTCCCAGTTACGTAAGTGTGGATCTGTGTGTTCTGCGTCACAGCCCTTTTACTAGGCCACTTACCTCCTTTCCTGGTAAATCATTTCAGCGCAGGCTGCTGATGAACCTGAACCTGAACCTGAACCTGAACCTGAACCTGAACCTGAACCTGACCAATGAGAGCTCACTGCTCCCGTAAGGGCTCTGCACTCTGTCTCATTGTGGCTTCCGGCTCGTCTCCGCATCCTCCTCCTCCTCCTTCTCCTCCCCTCTCCATCCAGCAGTGAGGCGTGTTTAATTGAAAGGCTCCCTGCGTGTCTCCCCCTCCGAGACAGGCCAGCATGGGGAGGAATCCTAAATACTGCACTGTCAGCAGCTCAGGGCTGGACAACGCTCTGAGGATGGGACAACGCAGTGCACGTCCTCCTTTTCCCTGAACATCGCCGCTTTGGCGGCTCCATTATAACCTGCAGCTGAGATGGCTGTAACGAGAGCTGTGTTTGGATAGTGGCAGTGATGGCAATAAAATAATAATGGCAGTGCTTTGGTTGAGCTTATATAACCGGCGATAATGGCACTTAGTGTGGTGGGCTTCATTCTGGCTCTGTTTTAAAGGTTAAATGTCAAAATGCAAGTCACAAAATCCAACTTTCCTCCCTGAGAATCTGGATCCCCCACACCCTCAGATCACAACACCCTACGCTCGCTACGCTGTGACGCCACGTAACAACGGAAGCCCGTTCCCAACTCGGAACACACCGCATCAATCTGGTTTAATGCTGGTGGGGTTTACAGAACTCGCTGCGTTGATCTGGAGGGGTTTACAAGTAGCAGGTTTCCCCAGACCCCAGCACTGGAGGAGATCAGGAGCGGCAGGCAGGCAGGGGGAGGGCGATCAGGAGCACTAGACGGGGCTTTCTGTTCTGTGGGGAGAGGAGCGATACTAAAAATACCGGGAACAAAGCGCAGCAGCCTTGGTGTGCACAGCGCTCCTCCCCTGGGTGTCACTGGAAGGTTGTCATAAAGGGTGATGATCAGAATGGGATACTGGCCATTAGCGAGGCCACGTGACTCCGGAGAGAGGAGCCGGCTGTGATCTGAAAATCCACCTTTGCTTCAATTTGGCTTTGATCCTGGGAGAAGAGAGGAGAGGCCAGGACCTGGAAGGGACACTAGGAGTTACACACGCACTGACTCAGAGATTGGCAGGAGACCAGATTGGAGCAGAACACAGTAGTTTTCCATAGTGTTCTGGCTTGTTTGATCATCAGCAGCAAACAAGTGGGTTGTAGTTATGCACACACTGCTTCAGTGTAGGATAGCAATGTGCACTCATGATCTGTGTGTGGTAGTGATGTGCACTAATGATCGGTGTGTGGTAGTGATGTGCACTCATGATCTGTGTGTGGTAGTGATGCGTACTCATGATCTGTGTGTGGTAGTGATGTGCACTCATGATCTGTGTGTGGTAGTGATGTGCACTCATGATCTGTGTTTGGTAGTGATGCGTACTCATGATCTGTGTGTGGTAGTGATGCATACTCATGATCTGTGTGTGGTAGTGATGTGCACTCATGATCTTTGTGTGGTAGTGATGTGCACTCATGGTCTGTGTGTGGTAGTGATGCGGACTCCGGATCTGTGTGTGGTAGTGATGTGCACTCATGATCTGTGTGTGGTAGTGATGCGGACTCAATGATCTGTGTGTGGTAGTGATGCGGACTCATGATCTGTGTGTGGAGGTGACGCACACTCTGGGTGGTAGTGGCAGTTATACAGACTCATGACATGTGTCATGACATAGACACACTCACGGCATGTGTCATGACATAGTTATACACACTCATCACATGTGCGTGGTTGTAATGGACGTTTTGTATCAGTCTATCTCTCTCTAGCCCTGGATTCAGTCATGACAGCCTTCAATGATAATTAACAATACAATGTTTAATGTTGAGGGAAACCCAATATGACTCGGAGAATAATGTAAACGAGGAACTTTCAGATTCATGGTTCCGTTGCATTAGACCCTCGGCTAGCTTTGTTTCCCCTTTGATGAAGTTGGCTTGTAATCGCATATATATGGGAATCAATATCTCATAATATTTTTACTGGCATTAATTTAATTCGGATAATCATGCCCTATGCCTTGTAGCCCGAGGCCTTTTTGATTTACTTGGCACCCGAGAAGGACATCGAAGGAGATTAGAGGTTCTCGTGATGTGGATGATTACAATGATCACAGGCATTTAGTGGTGATGGCCAAAGAGCATCTGCCATGATGATCGAGAGACGGGGGCCATGGCAACCCCGTCTCTCAGACTCTTGGCTCCCGCCACAAACGGCACTCAGAGACCCGTTGCGTGAGGGATGTGACCCAGAGGTCAACAGGCAGGCGTGAAACAGCTGAGGTTTTCACAAGGCTGTTACTGTCAGTTCACGGCCATTCCACCATGCGCCATTTTGTAATTCCACGAGGGTTGTGTCTACACCGCAGATCTCAATCATAACAAAATGAAGAAATTATGGCTAAAAGGAAATAAACATAAAAACAAGGCTCCCATGAAAATGGCTCAGAAAGAGAATAATCAGCCAGAGCGAACCTGCCAGTCGATCAAAGCAAACGCTACACAAGCAGAAGAACAAAAACATTATTACAAAACCCGACATGGCTCAATCCCACCATGGAGCGTCTGCTGTCCCCCTACACCTCACTCGGCGATAACTCGTCGATATCCCTCGCCTTTGCAAACCACTGTGCCTCATTTCAGCCGTTGTGCACCTCTGCCTCCCACCGTTTGTATATACTTGTCAAAACTGCTACCAGTAGAATGTGTAAATCAGGTCTTTACTCCCCAGAATGAACTTGCAGACTCACTCTCGCTCAAACTCATGACTCAGAGTCCATGTGCCACCTCCCGTTCGCGTCGCTGGTAAGGGATTTTTTCCGCCTACGTCGTGATTAGGTCCTGCGTGTGTCACGGTCACTTTCACTGAAGGGCATTTGCTAACCCACGCTGATGCAGCGAAGCTCTTCCTCCCAATCTGCTGCAGCCTGTGGAGTCTGTCTGCTGGTGAGACACCCATGCTTCAGGGCTACTCACTAGCAGTAGTGGGATGGCTCTAGGTCAGTGTCTGTTAAGCGGATGGATAATGTGAAGAATGAAATCACCATAAAGGCACAAATGAAAATTCCCACGACCAAACACAATTTCTGACCTGATGACTTTAGTGTAACTCCAAGGAGATTAAAATCAACAGCGGCTTCCTGCCTTCATAAGAGACAGAATTAATGCGTTTTCTGCGGTCGGAATAAATTAGTTTCAGACAACCCTGGGCAATGAGAGACATGGGCAATTGAGATACATATACATCTATTTTTAGAGAACTAGTGTTCTACGTTGGCCTTTTTAGGACAAAAAGCCAAACTAAACTTTTCACTCTGCCCCCCAGGGCCCTTCTCGTCCCTCCACTGTATCTTTGGGGTACAGGCAATAGAGCCACGTTTTCTGGCTGTTCCTCAATGCACAGACCCCTAATTACGTGGGGTCTGTGTGGCGTTTGACACCCCGTTTCTCATGTTTCCATGTGTCACCATCTCAGTCATCACTGGATGAATATAGCACAGGTCTTCCTCTCATTTTTCCATGTGTCTCAGTCATTACTGGATGACGGCAGCAGACAGGTCTTCCCCTCATTTTTCCACATGTCTCAGTCATTGTTGGATGAACGTAGCAGACAGGTCCTCCTCAGTTTTCCACATGTCTCAGTCATCGCTGGATGACTGCAGGAGACAGGTCTTCCGCTCATGTTTTCACATGTCACCATCTCAGACATCACTGGACGAATGTAGCAGACAAGACTTCTGCTCATGTTTTCCGTAGCGCCGTGTGACATGTTGTTTATCATTGTTCTCCTGGGGACTCGGTCTGCCCTTGTGTTCTTGTTTGCTGACGGACGCGTGATGCCGTACCATTCCCCAGCAGTGACCCTGCGCTCACTCCGAGGCTGAAGCCACCCACCTTTACTCCTACCGTTCCTATTTTTGAGCTGCAGCCAGGAAAACAATAACAAAAACTAGTGCTAATTACCTTGGGATTCACCCAGAGAGACAGATGATGCTTTTTCGGACTAATTCAGGTCGGTCTGACCCATGTTTCAGTCTTTAGCATGGTTTGTTACGGCCCAGAGGCACTGATACGATGAACCTTTCTTTTTATTGGTGGGCCAGACCGCCTCGCCACGAAGCAATCGGTAGAAGCGGTCAGAAGCGCATTCGAACCCGGTGTACATCTGCAATGCAGAGAGAGCGATTTTTCGGCTGCTGCTATGTCAGGTCAGAATGCCGTGAGTCGCGGCAGCTCTGTCCAAAAGTGCTGTCACCTTACGTACAGCCCAGCAGGGCCGTTGGCAGGCCAGGGCAGAGTAGCTTGGTCACTTAGGGGGACACGGTGTGCTCATAGAAAGAGGTTGCGTGTGTGTTGTGTTTGCGTTAGAGGCGTATTTTTGCCTTGCATGCGTGGACTCTGGAGTGCCTGTGTTGCGGCGCGTGCACAATACCAGCACGCATGAGGAAATCTTTCCAGCAGTGGGACAAGGAAGTGAAGCATGCAGAGATAAAGAGAAGGGCTTTGAGGTTCCCCGTGCGGAGAGGGGTGTGGCTTAGTAAGGATACTAATCTGCCTCTGACAGTCGATGTCCCTTGGGGAGGAGTGAGTGGGGACTTTGGGAGGAGTGAGCACTCTCTTGGGGAGGAGTGAGTGGGGACTTTGGGAGGAGTGAGCACTCTCTTGGGGAGGAGTGAGTG
>JAOYSI010007392.1:0-11887 GCA_025775065.1 Hiodon alosoides | reverse complement strand
AGGAGTGAGCACTCTCTTGGGGAGGAGTGAGTGGGGACTTTGGGAGGAGTGAGCACTCTCTTGGGGAGGAGTGAGTGCCCCTTGCTAGTTCGGCATTCTGCCTGACAGACGTGGCGAATAAGGAGAGAATGGACTGAAACTTGTCCTGGGCGGGCCGGAGTACACATTCTCTCTCATCTCTATTCATGGTCACAGCAGGCTTTAATGGCCTGGTTCTACCGGCCCGATGAAGAACATTTGAATCAGAACTTTTAACGGACAAAAACAAGAATCCCCAATGTGCAAGAAAGCCCAGGCGTGGCTTTTATCTCAGGCCACCTCTTTGTCATGTCAACAGGGGAATCCGGTTCTACCGCCCGAGGTTCTGAACGGAGCCACCTCTTTGTCATGTCAACAGGGGGTTCTGGTTCTACCGCCCGAGGTTCTGAACGGAGCCACCTCTTTGTCATGTCAACAGGGGGATCCGGTTCTACCGCCCGAGGTTCCGAACGGAGCCACCTCTTTGTCATGTCAACAGGGGGTTCCGGTTCTACCGCCCGAGGTTCTGAACGGAGCCACCTCTTTGTCATGTCTACAGGGGGTTCCGGTTCTACCGCCCGAGGTTCTGAACGGAGCCACCTCTTTGTCATGTCAACAGGGGGTTCCGGTTCTACCGCCCGAGGTTCTGAACGGAGCCACCTCTTTGTCATGTCTACAGGGGGTTCCGGTTCTACCGCCCGAGGTTCTGAACGGAGCCACCTCTTTGTCATGTCAACAGGGGGTTCCGGTTCTACCGCCCGAGGTTCTGAACGGAGCCCTTGAGTGTTGTCTCGTCCTGGCTTCCCACATTCCGGGACGCTTATCTCTTCCAAAAGAAAAACGCTTTCGTTTTCTCCCTTAATCTCGTCTCGATTTCTTACGGCTCGTGAAGCAGAGCAGCTCTGTAGCCTTCAGCCTTGGCGGTTTATATAACACATCCCCTCTGAGCTTGGCGGTGTCTAACCCATAGTGCACCGCTCTCCAAAAGGGAGCCGTTCATGTTTAAAACATTATTTTTTTACATTCCTACAAATGGGATTTCGAGGAGGATAATGGATTTATTTTCCATTCTGAGCCGCAATAAGAGACCGACACTGCAATACCTTAAGGGGCATCCAAAATAAACGTATAAAAATGTTTGCCTTTTCTGCGGATGCTGTAACGCGCCTCAGATTTGATTGATATCAAGCAACCCATTAGCAAAATCACAAGCGGAAACAACGGGGTGCCGCGAGTGTAAAACAGAAATACGCGGCCTGACCGCAACGCAACCTCGAGCATCGCAGGACTCCTGAGGGAAGGCACGCAGCTGATGCTGCTTTTTGAAGGCATCGATGGGTCCAAAAAGCCCCAGCCTAATATGCGCTTACATGGAGATTGAGATGGATGCAATTTCCTCTCGCCGTTTGCTCCCGGGCCCTCTTTAAAACCATTGGCTCATTACCTGTTGCCTCGTTGCAGTGATGGTTGAATGGGGATGATGAGAGAGGAATAGAGGGCTGAAAGAAGGGAGAACAGCAATGCCTGTTCTCTGTGCGGCCCTGGTGGAGAAAGGTGGCGTGCTCGATGGCGGCGGAGGGAAATCGCCCTCTCAGGGGAGGCAAGAAAGAGCTACTCAGAACCCGTCCCGGTCGCTCGCAGCCTGCTTGATCATCTGTCTCTCCCTGAGCGGTTTCCTCCACCATGCCTGGGAATCTCTGCGCCTGTGCGCCTTTGTGTATGTGTGTCTTTGTGTCTGTGCGTGTGGGAGTGCTTCTGTGCGTCTTTTTGTCTGTGTCTGTGTGTGTGGGACTGTGTCTGTGCGTCTTTTTGTCTGTGCATGTGGGAGTGTGTCTGTGCGTCTTTGTGTCTGTGCGTGTGGGAGTGTGTCTGTACGTCTGGGACTGCGTCTGTCCATCTTTGTGTCTGGGTCTGTGTGTGTGGGAGTGCGTCTGTGCCTCCGGGACTGCGTCTGTCCATCTTTGTGTCTGGGTCTGTGTGTGTGGGAGTGCGTCTGTGCGTCTTTGTGTCTGTGCGTGTGGGAGTGTGTCTGGGTCTGTGTGTGTGTCTGTGTGACTGTGTCTGTGTGTGTGTGGGAGTGCGTCTGTGTGTCTGGGTCTGTGTGTGTGGGAGTGCGTCTGTGTGACTGTGTCTGTGTATGTGGGAGTGTGTCTGTGCGTCTTTGTGTCTGGGTCTGTGTATGTGGGACTGCGTCTGTGTGACTGTGTCTGTTTGTGTGGGATTGCGTCAGTGTGACTGTGTCTGTGTGTGTGGGAGTGCGTCTGTGTGACTGTGTCTGTGTATGTGGGAGTGCGTCTGTGCGTCTTTGTGTCTGGGTCTGTGTGTGTGGGAGTACGTCTGTGCGTCCGGGCCTGCGTCTGTCCATCTTTGTGTCTGGATCTTTGTGTGTCGGAGTGCATCTGTGTGACTGTGTCTGTGTGTGTGGGAGTGCGTCTGTCCATCTATGTGTCTGGGTCTGTATGTGTGGGACTGCGTCTGTCCATCTTTGTGTCTGGGTCTGTGTGTGTGGGACTGCGTCTGTCCATCTTTGTGTTTGGGTCTGTGTGTGTGGGAGTGCGTCTGTGCATCTTTGTGACAGTGTCTGTGTGTGTGGGAGTGCGTCTGTGCGTCTGTGTGTCTGGGTTTGTGTGTGTGGGAGTGCGTCTGTGTGTCTGGGTCTGTGTGTGTGGGAGTGCGTCTGAGTGACTGTGTCTGTGTGTGTGGGAGTGCGTCTGTGAGTCTGGGTCTGTGTGTGTGTGGGAGTGTGTCTGTGTGACTGTCTGTTACACACAGGCTGTGAGACGTGTAGCTTAACAGCTAGCTGCAGGCTCTTTTTTTGCTCTGTTCTTTCAGTCAGTACCATGACCATCCGCAGTCATAACTGACCCAGTTCCCACTCGCACCAGCGTCAAGTGTCTCAAATTTTCTCTTGTGACACCTCCATGGACAGAAAGGCAGTCCAAATGAAACTGGGGTGGGGAGATTTCAATGGTGACCAAAAGGCTGAGAAAGGGTTAATTTTATGCACAACAGATCTATTGTTATGGCTTTGATTTCATTGTGCTGCAAGCAATGACAGCACCCCCAGTAATCATTAGAACACCCCAATTAAATTAGCCATCTTCCAGCATATTAATCATTCAGACTTGGTTGGTGCTGGTTTCTTCTGTTCGTCATTTACTAAGATTTCAAAACTATTTACAACATTTGGTTGCTAAAACCCCCAACCCACAGGGAAACTTGTCCATCTGTGTTTTATTTTGAGATTGCTCTAACAGATCAATCCTTTTGCTCTGCAGCCTAATACTGATCAGAGTGCTAACTAAAAGTAAATACGTTTTAAGATGAATCTTTATCAACCTCCCTTGCAGCAACCACATTGTATCGTGCAGCGGCGCCTCCTGGAGGGCAACATAACGCGGCTGCGCGGCGAGACGCGGGACGCGGCCTCCAGGGTGCGCTCCCCACTGGCGGACAGCAAGGATGGAGCGGAGGTGGAGGAGAAGAGCGAGAGCACGGCAGAGGACTCGACGGATGAGCGGGAGTCCCCGGAGGAGAGCGAGAGGAGCCTGAGGTCAGATGAGGAAGAGGAGGAGGAGGAGGAGGAGGAGGCCGGCGAGTCCGCGAAGAAGGCCGAGGGGCAGAGGCGGGGAGAGAGGGCGAAGAAGGAGGGAGCAGAGAGGGATAAGGGCAAGGAGGACGGGACTGAGAGAGCCTCCACCCTCGCGGCTTTGGTGGTCCGGTGCAAGGTAAGGATGCCTCTCCTCGCCTACACTCTCGCCCGGCGCCTGTCCATAGCAACTCACGGACGCTCGGCCACACCTTGCTGTCTCTTCCTGAGGCGACCCATACTCAGAATTATCATATGCGAAAGGCAACAGCAACACCCCGCTAACGGGAAAACTAGTTAATCTGACACCGATCGATTGTGTTCATGGAGCGGAAATGTTTGGGGCAAAAGAGCATTCATCTATATCCAGCATTTACCCACCCACAATGGGGGGTTGTTATCTTAATTCAGAAACCACGTCCCTCCTCTCTCCCTCTCGTGGTTGTGAGGACGGGCATCAGAGTAACGAAATCTGCTTAGCTGAAATTCATTAGGTTCCTAATGAGCCAACAGACCTCTTTTAGGACTTTTGTATAACGGAGAGGACCTCGTCTCTTTACTGCGACTCAACAATCTGCAACCTACCCACGTCCATCATTTGTAGAAAGAAACCAAAACCTGATAGCCTGATGATGGCTCAAATCCCTCAAAACAAAGGACACCCAGTAGACCCAACGAAACCTAAACGATTTTGCAGACCAAAATGGACTACAGCAAGTAAAGATTAATGTCTGGGAATTGATGGAAGTCTTAATGCGTCTTCCGTTTCTCCTCCAGTGAAGAAAACAAAGCCCCAGTTTCTAGTGCATGAGTGCATGAACAGCACAGTATTTAAACCGCACATTTTCCACAATCCCAAGCTTACGCTTCCCTCCAGCGTTCTCCGTTCTTTACTCGTCTTACAATTCCCCGGACAGATATCCCAGCATTTGTTACAGCCCAACGTCGACCATTAATCATCTTTGATTAAGTAACAGTCGTCCAGGTAACGCGACGCAGTCAGCATTCTAATCAAGCCGACCGATGAATGATGCGGGCGCCAACACTTCTAGTCCAAAGCATTCCTCTCGTTGCTTTGTGGCTGGCGATAAGTCAGTGACGCTCGACTTTCAAAGCGAGTTTTGTTGCATTTTATCATTTCGAACGGTTTATTTATTAAAGCAAGACCGAAAGAAGAATGTTTGTCCTGTTGTTGTTCACATTTATTCCGTATTTCTGCAAACTTCTCCGCATAAGCTAAACATTTTCAGTTGTTGTTTGCTCTGAAGCAAGTGTCAAAAAGCATATTTTCACACCAAGTAAGTGGCGGTGGAATACGGCGTCTGGCTCTCTGGCAGACCCAAGTCAAGACGGGGGAACCGGGGAAATGCATTAAAACAGCTCCATATGGTGCGTGGTGATGCTCTACACTTCTGCAGTTTCAACCCAACCGCTCCTCAGTGTTACCGGTCACAGCGCTGAGCCGTGATGATGGCCCATGCAGTGTGGGGTGGGGGCCTTGGTGTCTTCGTTGTGAAGCTCCTGGCAGGCTTCTGGGAATTGGTTCGTTTATCATGAAAGTCCAGGTATGGATTTTTCTCAGGCACTGAGGTCTAGCTATATGGCGGTGTGGTTAATGAGAAATGGAAACACAACCCGCCCAGGATTGAGAGTTCATTATGCAGAATTTCCAAGGGCCTCCCCTCAAATGTGAAATGATGGTGTGGTTGTTGAAAAATATCCCAGTCGTGTGCCCAGTACACCAGAGCAGGTCAAGCTGAAGGACTGAGAGAGTTGGCTATAAACAGCAATCGTTGATCAGGGGTCAGTGTGAATGCAGAACTAGAAGGTCATGTCATGGTTGCAGCAGAAAACACGCACTTCGTAGTGGTATGTATAGTAATGACTTTTGTTCTGTTACCAGATTTTGCATTGCACTCGGACGCTGACCACAAGCTGACCACAAGCTGACCACGAAACTGGTTCACTAATCACAGACATGCCTTAATTTAGCTTGAAATTGCATACCCAATTTTATATTGTGGATTTAAACGGAACCTACTCACCCTTCGAATGCAGGCTTTAGAGCACTTTTATATGCCACAAGGAACAGCTTAATATTGTACATTTTAGTGGAATAGAAAATAAAGTGTCTTCACGTAAAATGTTTTTACTTTTGCATTTGAATGAGACAATATTGCATGTTGTCAGCAAATTCACAGCTGGCAGCGGCAACAGCTTGCCGTGCTAGATTAAGTTGCACACCTTTAAGTAAACCGCTAAAAACGAAATACAGTGTGCCAGCACTATGACGCACAGCGGTTGGTCTGTTCGCCGCTGTGCTGTTCTCTCTGACTGTTTTTGTCCCCCCGCAGTGCTGTGAGAAGGATGTGAAGGCCTCCATCAACACCGGCTGGCCAAATAACCGCGTTTCTTACACCTGCTGCAGGAGGCTCGGGTAAGGGCGCCGCCCCGAGATGTGGCTCCGCCCACTAACCCCTCACACACACACACACACCCACACACACACACACTCACACACTGAGGGTCCCTCACTCACTCTTTGTCGTTGCTGGCAGGCTGATGCCTGCTCCAGAGGGCTGGCCGTGTGAGCAGACAGCGGACCACACGGTCCAGGACCTGGCGTTGCAGCTGGGCAGACAGCGGGTACAGTGCTCTGCCCATGTTGTGGGTAAGGTGCCTCGGGGCCTCTGGATGTGTAGTACAATGGCGCGGTCGTGGGGTGCAGGTAGTCATGAACACCTGAGTCCAGGCAAAACGGGGAAAACCATAAACCTGACAATGATATGATAACAATCTAAAGAAAGTGAAAGTGGAATCTTTCTGAGCAGGTCGTTGTTTGAACTGCACAACAAAGGAATCCTGTTCTTCTCCTTTAGATTTAGGTGCCAAAAGGCATCCCTTTACTGCGACTGAACAATCTGCATCTAACCGCGGTCCTTTTTTTTCAAAGAAGCTGAAGCCTGATGATGGCAAAGTTCAAATCCCTCACAGCAAAAGACAGCCAGTAAACCTAATGAAGCCTCAATGATATTGCTGACTGGACTACAGAAAGTAAAGGCTAATTTAACATGAAAATGTCAAGGAAGTCCTGAGTAAATCACAACTCTCTCATAGCATTGGCCACATATTGTGTAATTTACGTGCCCTTCCACCAATATAAAATACATAAAAGCGAGGTTTCAGCTGAGCCAAAAACAGAACACAGTCTGGAGAATGACAGATAGGTGTGATGTTATTATGCTGACTGCCTGTCAATATGAGCTCCTGGTCAAGTCCTCCGATCAGCATAGACACGTGAACAGGTGGCAGCGTAACGTATCGTTTTAAGCTCTGGGCACACACCCCTCATTGCAGCTTCTTTCCTGGTGTAAGAGGTCAAGAGGTGTAAGAGGTGAACTGTAAGAGCCACGTTTTCTCCCCTGCTCACACACGTGCTTACCGCTGCACCAATCACAGCGACACAGACAAAGCTCTGCACCAATTACAGCGACGCGGACAAAGCTCTGCACCAATCACAGCTACGCGGACAAAGCTCTGCACCAATCACTGCGACACGGACAAAGCATGTGATCAACTCTTTAGTCTCTTCTTGTTTGACATGGATTTGGCATTATCCCATCTATTGATTTGTTCCCCTCCCAGATATTTTTCTGTGAAAATTGTTATTAAAACAAATGAATCAGCATGATTGGAGTAGGGGCCATAACGTGTGGACAGAGGTCTTCCAATGCTCTTTATTCATGTTTGCTTCTGATTGCATATTTCATTGTATTCCCAATATTTTTAAAGACCCTATTTCATAGTTTTTGAAAAAGGTTTAATTTCTTGTTTTCAGCCTGTCTTTGATGGTCAGTTTCTTAACCTGTAATGTTTGGGAATGACTGCATTGCTTGAAGAATATTCTGCACCCTGCACTCAGGCTGGCCGTTTGACCTTAAATAGTGTCTGGGAAAACATCGACATGAGGTGCACAGATGGATCAATGGGCACTTCCGTACCCAGCATGCATAACAATGTGGACAGAATGTTGCGTCCGCGTGGCTTCCTTGGCCTTTGCGTGCAGATCAAAGTCGGCGTTCTGTTGCGGCCAACGGCAGTTTCTTTCATTCTTCCTCTCCTTTCCCAGAGGACGAAGCGTTTGAGCTGTGCCTCGGTCTCCAGACCCTGCTGGAACTCAAAGTAAGCCCCCCCGCTCTGACGGCTCTCCGGCCGTTCCCTTCTCAGCCTCTGCGATTTCAGGCTGAGGTGCACTCGAAATGCAGAACAAATGATATAAAAATCAATTTTCAATCCTGCCCGAACACCACCGGCGTTGGCTATTGTTAGCTTCAGGTCATTGATAAGGCTTGTTCACCCTTAATTTGGTCTGTGGAGAGGAGCACTGTGAGAGTGAAAACAATAAAGTATACTGGCAAGTAATTGCCACCAAAGGGGAATGGATTTTCAGATGGGAGTCCTGAAGAACTGTGAACTGTGTTGCCTTAAGGCAGTGACTTTAGAGGTAGCAACCCAGCTGACCATCCATTGAGGCTCGAGGATTCATAAAGAGGGAAATATCAGCAGCAACATCAAATTAAACATACAAAACCCAGTTAGGCGAGAAAGAAAAAATTAAAATGGGAGGATTGAAATGGAGGCTTAATTTCCTCCGTGTAACTCTTTCAGGGATTTAATATAATTTAATCATGGACAAAAATGTTTTTCTGTCACTCTATAAGGCTGGCCACTCGTAGCTGTGGACAAGATATGTGCGTGTCACAGTGGGCTGATCTTTTCAGTAGTTTTAAACATTCCAGCAGTTAGGGGACTGAAAGAGGCTTCCGTATATTTAAATCTGCCAAGTTCATTCGAAAAGTGTATTTTCATTATTTGAGGGTTTTTAGCGTACTTGCAGCAAATTTAATTTGCTTGCTTGCACTTTTTTTTTAACTCTGGCTATTCCGATAGCTACAGCTGAGGCTTGAACATGTTCAGAATATCACACTAGTTTACTTTTATCACACTGTGCCATGGGAAACTGTCGGAGCCCTGATCAACTGCTTCATGAAAGCATGAAAAAATGTCATATGTCATATGTTCATGGTCTTGTTGAATAATTTTCTACTCTGTGTTAACCCTCCCCCAAATCCCCAGTGCTGTGTGGACCTCGACAAGCGTGTGCTGAAGCTCCACAGCTCTGGGGAAGAGCTGCCCTTCCTGGAGACCTCTGAAGAGAGCCAGTGCCGTCACGACAACAACAAGAACACCACCATGTGACCCCACCCACCAACCTGGGGGCCGAAGCCTTCACACGGCAATGGTCGGGGTGGGGGTGGGGGGAGGCGAGTCTGTCTGGCTGTGTTTCCCACAGCTGTCCCACCACTGGTCGAGGGCGAGGATGTTATGGGGTGGGGCGCTTCCTGTAGTAGAATTCACACATCTAAGTCTTTCTGTGGGAGATGGTACTACTTTTCCTCCTTTTTCTGTATTCTCTCTGTTTTCATTGGCAGAGCTGATGGGGACGTTTTCTATGTTTGAAATCTTTGCTGGTATGTGTCGAGGAAAGTCAATTTCCTGTATTTGCTAAAACTGTTTTGATCTATGTTTCTACATGTGACCTAGGAAGAAAAAATCTCGAGCCTCAAAGCCATCACATCCTTATTGCTTGCTTTTCCAGTGTTAATGCATTACGCTGACACAAATCATTATTTCCACCGGAAGGCAGTGGGGACAGATTTGACTGACTCTGACAGCCAGGTGAGAATGCCTCAGAGCTGTTCCAGTTGTCGTGGCCCACATCGGAAGCCGTGTAATTAATATGATCCTAATTATTACCCGAGGACTGTGAAGCTACTGTGCATCTCTGCCAGGCTGCACGTCGGAATACCACAAGTTGCCATGGTGACATTGGTGCCCACACCCCCAGGGTTATGTTTTGGCTTTCTAGATGCTTTTTTTTTGGTGTGAGCTAAAGTGCGTGTAAGTGCATTAAGCAGAACCCGTTTCGCTTTTCTAGCGTCAGTGTTTCTCTCGTCCAATCAGAGAAGGTTGCCAATGCTTACCTCCAGCTGCCTTCCCCCTTCTCTTTTTGGGGGACGTCAGTTACTCCAGCCCGGGGCTTCATTCTGCCAAGGCCCTGGCGAATATTAGTATAAATATATCTCTCGCAGCGTCTGAGGCACTGCTCCATTTTGCCGCTGGGCCTGTCGTTTTTGTTGCCGTTTATTTAGAAGGTAATTAGCATTGCCGATACATGCTCATTGATTTCTTCCCATTCAAAGCTGCTGTTTAGATCCGCCACTGAGTGAATTCGCCACATCTTTCCTTTGGTCCTCCCAGAGAAGGATCTTCTAATCCCTAATTATTCCTCGCACTAAGGGTCTGACACACTTCCTGGGTTATTTCTAACAGCGTGGAAAATCGATGAGCAGTCAGCCTGCTTGCAGTAGACTAAACTGACCCGCTCTTTTGCTTTTAGCCTCGCAGTGTGTGTCTGAACCAGTTTTTTCACCCAATCACGTTGCAGTTACGCTGTATTCATCGACACTGCATTGTCCTGTCTTTTCACCCCTCTGTAAAGACCTGGCGCACGTGTCCGCAGAGCATGCGAGGCAGTGGGCTGAGAGGCGTGTATCGTTCGTGGTTTTTCTGGACAGTATTTTCTCTTTGCCTAATAAAAAAATGATGTATTCTGGCTAAAAAAAAAAAAAGTGTTATTTCCTTTTTTCTATGCCCACATGCGACAGGTTCTCCCCCATCTCAATCACAAACGACACATACACAACCTAATCTGCACCTTTGCCAACTCAGCCTCTGTCAGAAATACACTGTTAATCAGAGCTACTAACAGTGAGTTTCTTCAGCAGACAAGGTTCCTTCTCAGGTGACAAGGTGTTAGTACCTGAAAACTACACTACTAAAGCTTGATGGAGTGCAGCGGAGAGAAGGTGAATCGGAGAAGGCCCCACATCCGGCGGCCCCCCCCTGTTTACCTGTGCTTTTAGGCTCATCTCACTGCTTAGAAAGAGCAACTCTGCTCATTCAGTCCAACGCTCTACAAGGGCAGCCATCTGCATTCAGAGACGGTGGCCATTACTGGATCCTGTCGCTGACCTGCTGCTGGAACGTCCCGGTCACTCTTGTTCGGATGCGGGGCTGTAGAAAGCCGGCTTTCATGTTTCTAGGGAGACAGCAGATGTTCCCACGGCGAGACAGACCTTGAGGGTTGACCCCGGTGACATCGCCCCAGCGCCAAAGCTTCTCTCTTCTTCCTGTCTCTGTCAGGGAACAGGTGCAAGGTGTGTTCACCTGCATATCAACAGAACCTGTATTCCACCCACCGTCACTCAAAATAAAATATGTGCTGTTAATGGAGATCCTCTACATCGTTTTCACCTTATTAAATCTGACAGTGTTGTGATTGCGATCATCATTCATGTTGATAATACCGTCAAAAGCAGGAAGTCGTATATATTCTACTATATACTATCTACTATATATACACTATATGGACAAAAGTATTGGGACACCGACACATTACACCTACAGGAGCTTTTATGACACCCCATTCTAAATCCATAAACATTAATATCGAGTTGGTCCCCCCTTTGCAGCTATAACAGCTTCCACTCTTCTGGGAAGGCTTTCTACAAGATTTTGGAGTGTGTCTGTTGGATTTTTTGCCCATTCTTCCAGAAGAGCATGTGTGGGGTCAGACACTGATGTTGGACGAGAGGGCCGGCTCAAAATCTCCGTTCTAATTCATCCCAAAGGTGTTCGATAGGGTTGAGGTCAGGGCTCTATGCCAGTCAAGTTCTTCCACACCAAATTCATCCAACCATGCCTTTATGGACCTTGCTTTGTGCCTTGGGGCACAGTCATGCTGGAACAGAAAAGGGCCTTCCCCAAACTGTTTCCACAAAGTTGGAGGCATATAATTTTCCAAAATGTCTTGGTAAGCTGAGGCATTAACATTTCCCTTCAGTGGAACTAAGGGGCCAACCCCAGAAAAACAACCCCATAGCAGTATCCCTCCTCCACCAAACTTTACAGTTGTCACAGTGCAGTCAGACAGGAATCGTTCTCCTGGCATTCGCCAAACTCAGACTCGTCCGTCAGATTGCCAGCTAGAGAAGCATGATTCGTCAATCCACAGAACACGTTTCCACTGCTCCGCGCTTTACACCACTCCATCCGACGCTTGCCATTGTGCTTGGTGATGTAAGGCTTGCATAAAGCTGCTCGACCATGGAAACCCATGCCACGAAGCTCCCAGCGCACAGTTTTTGTGCTGGTGTT
>JAOYSI010007391.1:0-12173 GCA_025775065.1 Hiodon alosoides | reverse complement strand
TGTTCCCCCCCCCCCCCCCCCCCCCCCGCCCCCAGGCCAGACCCCGAGCTGTGGACGAAAGACGGCGGAGAGCTACCAGACATGGACCGCATGATTGTGGAGGGTCCGGAGCTGACCATCACATCCCTGAACAAGACCGACAATGGCACGTACCGCTGTGAGGCCAGCAACCAGCTGGGGACGAGCAGTGCCGAATACGTGCTCTTTGTGTACGGTGAGTGAGGGGTCTACACGGTGCAGGCGTCTGGGGTGGGGGGTGATGATGCTAACGCTGGGGGTCCCCTGGTCACAAACAGACGCTGGAGCTGACCTCCGTCCGCCACCGCTGCCTCAGGTACAGCCTTTTCCGGTTTCATCCTTTCCTGTGTTTAATGTGCCATGCAGAGGCCTTTAGCACGGAGGTAGGGTGACGGACGTCGGGGGCTCGGACTCAAATGTGGCGGCGAAGGGCGAGTGCCTGCACTAACCACAGCAATACAGAGGCTCGCGCAGACGTACGGAACAAGCTGCCGCATCAGGAATTTTTCGCCAGCTTGAAAATGATGAAAGTGCACTGACGGCTACAAAGTGTCCATCCACATCCGTAGTGACTATGGGTGTTGGTAGTGCTTTCCTGAAGTGCCGGCAGTCCCCCCAGAGGACGGAAGTGATAAAAGTGGTGAGCGTGAGTTAACACACGGAGTCTCCTCTCAGACGATTCTATGCTCCTGCGGCTTGACTGCCGCAGTCTGACTCCAGATTCGCCACACTGCAATGAGATCTCGTTTCCCGGTTTTGAGGCGTTGCATGCAGGGTGGGCGGTGGAGCGCTCGCATGCGGTGCACGAACGGGCGAAACCTAGCTGGGCAAGAATTGCCATGCAGCGTTTAGTGATCAGATTTAAACCGGAGGCTGACTCACCTGCCCTATCGGTGGGACAGCCGCTAGTTGTTGGCTGCAAATTGATTAATATTCTCGAAGCACTCTTGGTGAAATTTCTTTCTAAGTATCAATTGCACGGAACACCTAAAATCAAATATGGCCAGTGCAAGATTGTATTTGGAACATAATTAAAGCGCCGTGTTTACCAGCTCATCTTTAACACCCCTTGAATTAGCTGGCTATTTCTTCAGTTGTGTATTTATACGCCATGTTTGTCTTGGCAGCAATAAATAATTGACTCAGACAAATAAGAAGGTAAAAAAAAAAAAAAAAACCTCGATACGCACGAAAAGAGATATGTTTTAATTTTCAGTTTAATCTATAATATCGTCGCCCGGGTAACACGATGCGTTTCACACCGCTGTCAGCCAAACCCCCGTCTTCAGAGAGAGGTCTGCTGATGCAGTACTGTGACAGCTTTTAGATCTTAGATCACTGCGTCTATATTGTATTACGTCTTGAGGTTGATTCAGAGTTTTGCCTGAAAGAAAAGGCCTACGTGCATTTACTCAGCCACAAAAGTTTGATTTTCGGAATGGACTTTAGAATTAAATTGTCCCGTTTTGAAAGCACTTTGCGTGCTGCATGGTCTAACATTAGTGAAATATAGCCCTAGTGTAAGCAATCCAAAAAACTTTTTTATTAGATATGTAGGACTTTATTTTAAATATAGTTTCTTCCCAACATTTTCTTTTTTGGTAGAAACATATCAGACGCTATAAAACTGACAGCCTCTCAGCAGAAAGAAGGTAATTTGGTGTCAAAATGTGACTGCCCTGTCTGAATTCATTACTGCAGTATTAAACCACACAGTCCTTTTCTTTTCCATCATGTATAATTAGCACACTTTTTAGCACCTTGTGATAGCCTGTATAATTTTCTTATAACACTTATTTTTCTCGTGCCGTTCGTCTTCAGCACTTAGTTTATAATTGCATTTATTAATTGAACTGAGCTGTTTGGCCAAGACCAATATGTATTCGAACCTTACGGATTGGAGTCATAATGGGGGGGGTTTAATGGAATGGGATAACCTGTCTATGGAAACCGTACCGAGAACATGCACAGGTGCGTTAGCATGTGTCAGGTCATTTGTCATCCTAACGGCGTCAGCACGTCACAACGCCGCCGTAATTATTTTAAACCTCGTGAAAATGCGTTAGTAAACACACCGTTTTGCCCTTTGTGAACTATGGCATACTCGCGGGTTCTCTCCAGAAAAACAGAATACTTTGTGTTCATTATCAGCTTTGTCGATAGATGTAAATATTAAGACCAGTAAGCCCCGGATTTGACGGACTATTGCAGAGCTGTCAAACGCCTTTCTGTGTGTCTAATCCTGCAAGCGGCTTGTGTGAGTTAATCAGCGCCGGGGAACTGTCTATGATTCACCTCACCTAGTCCAGCTCTGCCTTCTGTATTCCCAGCTAAAACCGTTTAAGCTGATGGTTCACTCATTGAACTGAATTACAGCCACACAATAAAGAGGGAAACGTCCTCCATTCTACTCCCCCGAAGTGAAGCAAAATAAAAAATAAAAAGATCCAGGATTTCTACATGTGAGAAGTTAACAGAACTCTTATTGGCATGAATTCAGTGACCTCATTTGAGCAGAGCGCCATCACAACAGACATCTTGTGGTGGTCTGGAACTTAGTCAGGAAAGAAAGATCTTTCATGTGGTCTTGAACCACTCATTTTCCAAAAATTATACATAAAAAGTGCTTATATTTGAGACTGAAATGTTAGGGATTACCACATATCGAACCACCTGACCAATTTATTAAGAAATGACAACATGTTAAAATGGCACGCCTAGAGAAACATCTCTGCATGTGTTAGCTCTGCTAACAGATAATAATATCGCCATGCCTTTCTAAAAACGTTACGGGAGCGTTACATTTGGGTTTTTTATATGAAAATATTGCCGTTAACACATGTTATTTTTCACATTACCTGTTTTTTTATTTTATTTTTTGCTACTATTTATTCTTCATTTGTTTTGCGTGGATTGACATATTGTTGTACGTCAGTTTTGTACAATTTCTGTTTCAATTCCCATTTTTTCCCATTTGCCTGTTTGTTGTGTCCATTTGTTTTCTGTTATTTTCTGTTTCGTTCAGCAGATGCCATCTCACCCCCATCTTCTGCCCCTCCATCCCGACCCACCTCCACAGACCCCCCTGCACTCTCAGGCCCTGAACCGGCAGCCACTGACGCCCCTGGAGGTACAGTCATGCTCTGCTAATCTGTGTTCTACCGTATTGTGCCCAGGAGATCACTACAGGCCACTCCCTACAGGCCACTACAGGTACTACAGGCCACTCCCTATGTACATCCCTTTGTGGTCTCCACCCAGCTATTCCTGTTGTCCACTGTCTTCTTCCTATTATTCTTCATCGGGGGCTGGACTTTGTGGAACTTGCTTCTGGATTACACTGTTTTATTTATCCCTCTACCCCCACCCCCGTCCCACCTGGACTTATTTGGAGGTTTCCTGTGCTAGTAAGTTGGATTTCGAAACAAAACCATTTCCCTGTAGCTCAAATCAAATGTTTTTCACACATCGCCGCAGGGGTTTAAAAAAAAAAAAGGCCCACCAAAGGCGCGTTTGAACCGATCTCGATGGCCTTGCTGCGATTGTTATCCCTGTGAGTGATACAGTTAATGCACCTGTCTTGCACTAGAGTTGGGTGTTCTCCTAAGGTCAATCTAACTCAGGGATGCTACATCTCAACATTCTCAGTGATAAAGATGACTATTCTTTAACGTCCATAGCAGATAATCCACGTGCCACGTCTGTCCCTGGGCAGTGTTTTCCTTATCTCGATTAAAAAGGTCTTTTTATGGTTAAAAAGGTCTTTATAAGGATTAGCGTATGTCTCTTGGGGCTCTACCTGTCACAGGTGATTTGAGTTCTGAAGTATTTATGACTGGCTTTTCATATTCAGCTGCATGCGTCCACTCCAGACCTGCAGTGATTGAATTTCTGGGTTTGCTCTCTCTCTGGGGGGGGACCAAGGCGTGCAATGCTTTACTCTTAAAGCCGTAGCCATTTATCTTACAAGCCTTTTATTTATAGACTATTTATGGTACAAAAGGCTATATAGATTTTTATTTTATTTTAATGAAATATTCTTGAAGAATGGAAATGTGAGTCTGCTGCTTGTTCACTTAAAGAGGAATTCTGTGCAAGAATTAAAAGTAATCTGGAATGAAGTATTTTTGTCTTTTTTGCTTCATTCTGTTCCCAGAAACACACACCGGGTTTTTGGCAGGAAGGCTTTTTGAGAAATACCAAACAAACAGTGAGGGCGGGTTTGAACCTTCTGAGATGGCTGGATGTTGCTAGGGCGCGGCCGGACGGGATCTGTCTGCCCGCTGTGAGTGTGGACTGGCCCCCGGGGGTCGTGTAGCCTCCCCACCTGTCTCGGAGGACAAAAAACTGCGGGGGGGTGTCTCTAAAATCCTGGGACATCACTGGAGCACCCGATTTCGTTGAGTCTCCAGAGAAAAGCAGAGCCGAGTGGCTAATGCATGTTCAGTTAGGAAGCACAATAGGACCTGCTTCTCTCATGCCTCATCCCAGGGAAAAGATCTCAGCTGTCATTGTTTCCCTGGATTAGAGTAGTGTGGCTGAACTCTACAGCCCCAGTGTGGGAACTTGCACAAGGCCCTGTGTTGGTGAACTCGACAGCCGCAGTGTGGGAACTTGCACATGCCCAGTGTGGGTGAACTCTACTTCCCCAGTGTGGGAACTTGCACAGGCCCTGTGTTGGTGAACTCTACAGCCCCAGTGTGGGAACTTGCACGGGCCCAGGCAGGTTTACATCTGGTGCTTTCACATTGCTTTATGTTGTTTTTTTTACTCTGTGTTGTGTTCATTTCATCTGTGATGTTGTTCCCCTCGTCTTCTCTTACTCCCCTGCGCCGCCGCAGCCATGGCAACAACCAAAGACTTACCAGGGCCCACCACAGGTAAATATTCGCTCGGAGATGATCGACCGATCGGAGAGCCAACGGGGGAATTTTCCGCACGCCATGGCCTCCGCGTAGCATGAGCCAAAGCCATCGCCATGCATGGAAGCAAAGCCTGCTTGACACAGGGAGCCTTGCTGCCACCATCCTCTCTATCCAATGGCAGAGTCCCTCAAAACGTTGACCTGCCCATAGTTAACCCAGGTGTGCGTGCGTGCGTGCGTGCGTGCGTGCGTGCGTGCGTGCGTGCGTGCGTGGGTGCGTGCGTGGGTGCGTGCGTGCGTGCGTGCGTGCTTACGTGCGTACGCTTGTTTGTGTGTGTGTGTGTGTGTGTGTGTGTGTACGTGTCTGCATTCGGGTGCATGTGAAAATGTGAGTGCGTGCGCGTGTGTGCGCGTGTGTGCAAATGTGGCCATGCTTTTAGTGCATTTGTGTGTTTGTGCGAGTTTCATAAACACAACAAAAATGACAGAAACTTTTGCAACCGGAGAACAGATTTACAACGTTTGACAGCGGGTCAACGCTTTGAAGTGGCATCTGACATCAAACACAGAACACAGCTTCTGAAGCACAGAAACAGATTTCTGTTGGATTTTCCTCCTGCAGATGGGTTTCTATCTGTTCAGCACAATCATAGATCATTAGCATCAGGGGGGGAAAAATCTTGACATGTATCACATATGTTATAACAAGATGCAGTTTTGGTTCTGTTTTTGGCTTCTCTCTGCCTTTAATTATTAATAGTACATCTGGGATATTTTCCACTAATATCTCCCAATGCTGTATGAAAAGGCTTTAAATACCTATTAAAGCGAAATCAAGACATTTAATATTGATTCCACAGAACAGTTTTTGTGGTGTCATGAAGAATGAACCTCTAATCTTTTCACACCATGCCTATCTCAATATGGGCCAGCCAACACATTCTCATAACCTTAAAAACGTTAAGTTCCGGCTGGGCAGAGAGACAATGTAACTTCCCTTCTGGTATATTGTCTGGTATATAGGTCGTCGTACCCCAGACAAACTTTATAGAGAGAAGTGGTCGTACTGACATGATTCAGAGGAAGATTTGACGCAGAGGAATGATGGAAAATTTAAAATATGCAGCAAGGGGAAAAGCCCAGACCTGGAAAGTAAACACATTTGTTGGATTTCATTCGAGGCCCTTTGGAGGACTGTTTAATCATCAGTGACCCGTCTATGTGCCCGTCTAACGGTAGCTAACAGTCAGGTTAGTTTTTTTTGTAACTCATCTTCCTTCTAACAGGACCTCATTATCCCACCAGACTCTTTTTTTTTTAACAATTAATTAAAGTAATTTGTTTTGAAACCTAATTTATCCACTTGGTCTTCACTTGGTGTTCCCCCAGGAATAACATTGAAATCTGTCTCAAGTGTTTGTGCTATAGATAGTCACACTCGCCTCAGGGCGCAGCCGTGCAATGCACACGTGAGGCAGCTAGCCAAGAGAATGCTTCTCCTTTCTTTTTAACGTGAAGCAGACCTTTCAATATCCTGATTCACAGGCGCCTGATCACAGTGGACTACCGAATACATTCACTTGAACAGTTTCCTCCCATTCGTGTGAGTTTGGTTGCAAAACCCTGGTGCGACGGGCTTCTGCGTTGCTGTGTGGGGAGACAGGTATAGAACCCAGAGCAGATACATTTATGGAACTCCAATGCTGCAAAACTATGCCCATGGTGTTACGTGACATTTAATACAGTGCGGTCACAAAAATGTGGAAGTATTTTAAAGTAATTCCAGCCCAGCTGTTTTATCCTTGAGCTAGGTACTTTACCTTAATGGCTTCAGTAAAATATCCAGCGGTATAAGTGGATGAATGTAGAAATTATAAGCTTTTGAGTCGCTTTTGATAAAAGTGTCTGCTTAGCAACTGAATTGTAAATTGATGATCAACACCTCACACAGATAAACAATGTGCTTATTTAGGGGTGTAGCCAGAAATGGCTTTTTGTGGCTGGAATGACCATAACTTAGAGGGGCACATCTAAGGGGGGTGGCCTCACTCTGTCTGGTATCTGATTGGATTGCAAGGTTAATGTTCAGGGGACCTTGGTGTCTGATTGAACTGCTTTTTGGTGAATTGGTGTTGCCCGATAGTTCTTAACTGCGATTACTATTTCTTATATTAATTATTGCCATCGTTATTTGAGTGATTGTTGATTGTTAAAAACTGTTGATGATTTAAAAACTGCTACAAAATTTGGCATTTACAAATCAAGTCTGCAGACAAATACGGCAGGATTTTCTACTTTTTCTGAGTTTACGTTGACTGATTGTGGGCGTGGTTTGAGGACTCATCAACAAACTTCATGTAGTTGAGATTATCTCTACTGCTTGCATTACTGCTCTGTAATGCTCTGCTGCAGCACTTCTGATCATTTTGATCATTGTGGAAAAAATGAATTGCATGGTTTTAATTATAGAAATACCATTAATTATCATCATTCAGGGAGGAAAACCTATACTGAGATAATCCTCAGCATTGAAAAAACCGACTCCTCCACCTCTTGTCTGGCCTGCAAGATCTTAATTATGTCATTGCGCCCTTCGTTTAACTTATATGTTGCCTAATTAAGCAGTTTTCCATCTCACCACACTGTGCGGTTACGGAGTTTAAAAATGTTTAACGAAAACGAAAATATTGTGCCTTTCCTGCCCCAAAGGAGCTTGAGCTTCTGACTTCATTTCAGGAAGCATGGGGTTTGCTTCATCAGTGTGAACCCTCACACTGGAGTTGGCATCACATGTGAGGAAATCTCCATCGACCACCCTGCTTAGCACGCCCCATGCGACATCATCACCCTCAGGGACTCACACAAGGAGGAAACAGGCAAAATATCCTCGCTTCCTTGTGCCGAAAACAAACCAAACAAGGAAAAGATTTGTCCACACAAAAAAAAACAAAAAAAGGACGGTAAAATTACAGTCGACCACTCGGAATATGTACCAGTCACTTTCTCTTTTTAATACCAGGTAAATCCAAAACCTTTTTTTTAAATAAAGTAAAACAAGGTTTATTGCGAAACTTTTCTGGGATTTTTTTTTCCAAATCAGTAAGTCTCACCAGAAAAGACAGAAATGTGTATACATAAGTGTAGCTGAATAAAGTTTTCTTCGGAGGGAGGATTGGAGCACAAATATTGACAGTGAACACATATTACAGTATTAAATCCTACTGAAAGAATGGTGTTATTAGAAAGAACTTTGTGCTCCAACGCAGATGAATATTTCCGTTCTCTCCTGTCCCTTTCAGTCAGCAAGGCCGTGTGAAAAAGTACATTTATTATATATTATCATGCATTTCTCACAGAAATAACAAAGCCCATAACAGCCTACACACTCTTTATAAAAAAAAATTTAAAAACTCTTTATAATTCAGTTTTCTTGAGTAAAAAAAAAAAGAAGAGTTTTATTGTCTTATTTTTTATGTTTTCAAAGCATTGGAAGTCAATTGATTTCCCCTTAAAGATTTTTTTCTTTTTCTTTTAAAGTATTTTTTAATAAGAAGATTATGAATAGTTTGGTTTCCAGGTATCAGACTCCAGAAACCCCAGGGCAGCACTCGCTTGAGGTAACATAGCGGATCTTTGAAATATTAGTATTAAACAGTCCCAAGCTGTGCTGGGAGTAGCTCTTGGTAAAGTTACTTTTGTTTAACTCGGGCTCCGTTGTCCTTTCATCGCTGCCTCTGTTTTGAAGTTTTTAAAGACACGGTTTGTTTGTAGCCACAGAACCAAAGATGTGGATTAGAACTGGATTCTACTGACGTGCATCGTGAGACAGAAGTGAAACTGAAGCTGGTTTTGAAAGTGTGGCATGGAATGCTTACAATTTTGATTTATGTTTTTTTTTTTTTTTTTTTGCTGTTGTTGAGATTGGATTCCTGGATTCATGGTATTTATGGGTAGTACGTCTACATCCCTGTTGTTTACATTTCAAACCAGAAGAAAAACTTTTTAAAAAGGTCTATACAGATGCATTGTGGACCATTTTACAGGTTTATTCTTTTAGAAGTACATCTTCAAGTAAGGAATTATTCAGTTTCAAATTTCTTTTTTTTTTTCTAAAATTTTTTTTTATATATATATATATAAAGTTTCTGGAACTTTATAGAAGTTATTATTTGGTCTCTTGTTTCCATGGGGTATATAATTAATGTAATTGTTTGGCAACATCCCTCATAGTAAAAGCTAGTGCAGACAAGAGTTCTTGATTTTTAGGTGATGTTATATTATATAAAAATTCTCATGAAGCTGAACCGACCAGTTTCGAATATTAGATCCGCAATAAAGAAGTTAAAGGCCATGGAAAGAGTTGCTACTTTTGCAGGAAGAGGACATGTGGGAATATTGCCTGTAGTGTTGTGAGGAAAATGGTTCAGGAGGAAACCACAAATTCAAGGCTAAAAGTTTCAGATCTCTATTACAGCCTGGCGACATCAGGATACAGTGTCTCAAAAACTGCCACTCGAAATATGGTGTTCAAGGGAACTGGAAAGAAGCCGTTCCGGAAGGCTCAACACAAAAAGAAGCTGTAAGGACTAACCAAACTGCATCTCAATGACAATTGGGACTTTCTGTCTCGTAGTCAGGAAAGATGAGGTATATCCTAAGAAAATCACCATGTCCACTGAATTATGGGAGGTGGGTCTATTTTGCTTTAGGGGTATTTAACTTTTTCTGGTACTGGTGCCCTCAGAATACAGATTGAATACAATTAAATCAAGATTATACCAGGATAATTTAGCAAAATCTTGGTCAGAAATACAAATTCCAGCATGAATTTATACCTAGCATACCTAGCATGCATCACAATCCTCTTGACTTCACGATGTCGAGATAATCCAATTGAAAATGTGTGATTGGAGTTCAAGAAAACAGTTCACAAAGGAAAACCAAGGGGTTGATGGGGCTGGAGAAATTCTCCATGGGCAAAAATTCCAAAGGGAACATGTTTCAACCTGCTAAAAACACAAGAGCCAGCAACTTCTCGGTGTAATCGAAGCCCGGGTTTTGATGTAGAAAGTGCTGATTGCAGGGGGTGCCCGTCTGATGTATTTAAGTTTCAACGTGAATGCTGTATTCCTCTGTATGCACATGTCGTTTTACGCCAGTCACTGAATCAGAACATTGGAACTTTTAACAAGCTCAACAATACACGGTTTAAACAAGGTTTTTAGATCTTGATGGGGTATTTCAGCCCTCACTTACCTCGTTTTCAGGGTTTTATTGCCATGTATGTCAGAACTGCACGGTAATTACAGCGTGCCAAGCTGTCCCCACAACGCCCATAAATCCGAGTAGATAACAAAACGATGCAATACCTATAATGGTAACCATGGTAATAACTGTCACCACAGAAGGGTGACGAATGAGTTTGTGAACGAATGTTATATATTTTATCGATGTGTTTCAGCTTTGTTTTACATAAAAGCATTACTGAAGAAATAATAAAAAAGAATTAACAACACTGCCTGCCATTCCTTTGTTCACCAGCCCTTAATATTTGCATCGTTTGATTGTATGCCTTTATGTGTTCTTCTCTGGATGTTGCATTCATCCCAAGTCTTTCTTAACATTTTAAATTTGTAGACCTCACACAGAGTTTTTTTTAATTTATTTTTTAAATCTTCGTTTTTATCCCGTTATGTAGCCTCTCGCACACAGCAGAACTCTGGTGCCATGCCAGTATCAGGTAGGAAATGATACTGGCACCACAGGGCATGGTGTGGGCATGGTTTGGCATTTTAATGGAAACGACCTGACACCCTCTCTTTATCGTGCCAGCACGATGCCAAGGTGCCTTTCGGGGTGGCCGACTCAGCTTTTGCCAAGCATTCAGAAGACTCTGAATGGGAATATTCTCAAACGCCTTGTGAACATGACGACGTCAAGGTGTCATATTTTTGTAGGCCTTGACACCTCAAAGTTCCCCAATAAAGAATGCCACTTGCGTTTTGCCTCTTAAGAAGGAATCCTGTCAAAAAAACTAAAACCCAGGAGCAGAATTATCCTAGAGATGTTTACTTCAATGATGACTGGTATTGGAATACTTTATTATTAACATAGCCTTGGACATAACGCGAGCGCTAACATAGCCCTGTATTTAATGTGAGTGCTAGCATAGCCCTGGACTTAATGCGAGTGCTAACATAGCCCTGTATTTAATGTAAGTGCTGACATGGCCCTGGACTTAACGTGAGCGCTAACATAGTCCTGGATTTAATGCGAGCACTAACATAGCCCTGTATTTAATGTGAGCGCTAACATAGCCCTGTATTTAATGCAAGCTCTAAAATTGCCCTGTCATTAATGCGAGCGCTAACATAGCCCTGTCATTATTGCGAGCGCTAACATAGCCCTGGGTTTAATGCAAGCGCTAACATAGCCCTGGGTTTAATGCGAGCGCTAACATAGCCCTGTATTTAATGTGAGTGCTAACATAGCCCTGCACTTAACGCGAGCACTAACATAGCCCTGCAGTTAACGTGAGCACTAACATAGTCCTGAACTTAACGCAAGCACTAATATACCCCCTGGACTCAACGCCCAAGTGCCGTGCTCTCATGCCTTATCCCCCCCCAATGTCTCTGATGCTAGAACCTGAACCAAGGCAGGTTTCTCGCTGGTAGGATTAATTCACCTGTCAATGACTTGTGTTTTTCTTTTCTTTTTTATAAGAAAACTTTTT
This sequence comes from Hiodon alosoides, assembly GCA_025775065.1. NCBI lineage: Eukaryota > Metazoa > Chordata > Actinopteri > Hiodontiformes > Hiodontidae > Hiodon > Hiodon alosoides. The sequence continues at coordinate 555 of JAOYSI010007391.1, read as the reverse complement.
ATAGGTTTTTTATTTATCTTTTCCATTCAATGTTTTATTTATTTTCTTCCATGGCTGCCTTTTTTCAACTGCTTGAAAAGCGGGCGCTCTGGGGCCTAGTTAATAATTCAGTGGTCCTCCTTGGCTGTTTCTGCTCTTCCTGTGTGACTCTAACTGCTTTCTGCTTCTGCTCCTGTTTCAGGATCACTGGTGCTGCTTTGATTTTCCATTACTCCCTGGGGGTGGGGGGGGGGACCGATGCACAGCGTGAGAAACAATGTCAGGAAACTGTTTTCTCAGGTCATCGGAACATGATCTCCCTTCTCTGTCCCTCTCTCACTCTCTCCCTCTCTCTCCCTCTCTATCCCTCTTTCACTCTCTCCCTCTCTCTCCCTCTTTCACTCTCTCCCTCTCTCTCCCTCTCTCTCCCTCTCTATCCCTCTTTCACTCTCCCTCTCTCTCTCACTCTCTCACTCTCTATCCCTCTCTTACTCTCCCCCTCTCTCTCTCCCTCTCTATCCCTCTCTCCCTCTCTATCCCTCTCTCACTCTCTCCCTCTCTCCCTCTCTATCCCTC
>JAOYSI010007387.1:0-12174 GCA_025775065.1 Hiodon alosoides | reverse complement strand
CATACTTAATGTCTCGTGTGTGACTTGGCCGCCCCCCCCCCCCCCCCCCTGTAATGTAACCTTATGTTCATTTAGATAAAGTTTTAATTTTTTTTTGCACGATGTGAACCCAACCTATGTCAGCCCGTGCATTAGTGAGCGAACCGCAGGATCTTCCTTTGAGAAAGTTCTGTCCGTGCGCAACCCAAGCGGCCGAGACCCGCGTCAGAGCGACTGATGGGCCTGCACGACGCTGAGACGCCTGCCGGAGGTGTCCAATACTGCCACCAGCTGTTCACAGTAGGCAATGCCAATACAACAAAAAAATGTTTTAATTTGCGGTTTAAATCTTGTGTAGAAATAGTAAAAATGATTTTAGAAAGAATTAAAATGCTTTTTTTTTCATAACTAGTATTTTGTTGTCGTATATGAATTCTTGTGCAATACTCGATAAAGATTTTATTTTGGTTAGTTTTTACTTTAGTGACATAAGCAGTTTTTCTTGATAGGCCTAAATCCCGGCCGCTGGTTGACAAATTCTGATCGTCTTTCGGCTACAAATGAGAACCATAATCATCTAAATGTAATTCAATAATTTTATCCCTATCAAACGTTTGCTTGCAGTTATTCATACTGAAGTGAAATGACTTCGTAATAAATTACACATTTGTTCCATGTACATTTCAATATGAAATAAGATGAAGAGAAGATAAGCACAGCAACTTTTTTGAAGCTTTTAATTTGAGTATGAACTTAATATTTGAGTCTAGCAGCGTTGGTGTTGAGTGTAAAGGCGTAGGAGGGCACACTGTCCAGACGGTGGCAGCAGAGAGTAGGCTGCAGCTGGTTCAATGGATGGCGACACATTCGTAGTCTAGCTTCTCCCTCACCTTTAAATCCACGACACGGTGTGACTAGGTCCTCTTAATTCAAACATCCAGCAAATTGACATTACTTTGTCTACACTGTAGGCAAAAAAGAAACGTGCGTATTTAAAGTTTTACATTATGCATAATCTACAGTTTTGGACAAGATCCAGCTGTCTGGACTAACATTGATTCTCAAGCCCATCGCACCCATTGCTAGGCATTTAAGGAAGGGAACAAGCAAATGTATGTGGCAAGCTGTGTGCAGGTATGATTCACGGTGGGGACTGCCTGCGTCGGATTGCCTGTCGCGTTAAAGTATTAAATAGTCTCCGATTCTGTGAGGTCTGTTACACAACGTAGTCCATTTCAGAATAAAGTTCATCAGGTAGTTCTTCACTGGAGGAGTTCTGCCGACTCAGACACAACGAGCCTCTCCTGTAAAGAACAGCAGACACAAAAATGGTTAAGTGTTTTGAAGCCACAGCACCTATATGGGATTAAAATATATGCTATTGGTAACAGTGTGGAATGCATTCAAAATGGCAGAGGAGTGAAAATATCAACATTGCAGAAAAATTAAATTAAATTGATTATTTTTAAATTTGACTGAAAAAGTCACAGCATATTCAGTTCAGGGTAAATGAAAGGGCTTTTAAAAATGTCGCTAGATGTCACATTTTATACTCTGTTAATGTTAAGTAATCGTAGCGGGTGAATATGGGCCTCAGAACTGCCTAACTATGTGCCCAAATCCAGGTCCAAATTCTCACAAGCGAAAGCCAAAGCCACGCTTATCAATGAAACACAAATGACATTAATTACAAATTGTGTTGCTGAAATAGGCAGCTTGAGGCATTTCCATATCTCGCTTTGCCGTTTTGACCCTGGGCGTGTTCATAAACCCAGTTAGCCGGGTGCAGTCACGCAAAGTGAAGTCATCGGTAGGGCTGTTCCTAGCGGAGGAGTAGTCTCGGAGTTAGAGCAACAGCTGGGGGTTTACAGATGTGTGCCGGGCACAAATGCTCACAGACAGTGCAAACCCATGGATAAATTATATTTAAAGGAAGCACAACTAACCCAGGGTTCTTCCAAAACAATGCCATTCTTTGTATTACACTAAAGACACACAAACACATTTTAAAGTTTGTAAACGTAAGGTCGGGATGCAGTCATCACTAGCAGTAAACTCATTGCCATGTAGGAGATGGGAAAAAATACATCAATCTGTCAGTCGTATTTTCATGTTCATGTGACAAGTGTTAAAATAACTAATAATTAATAGGCGGTATATAATATGTTATCTCTGTACATCAAAAAGCCACATATTAAGAGGGTTTTGCCCCCACATAGCAGGGAGGGGGTTCTCACCCAAGGGGCTGGCACTGGAGGTCCCCACTGCAGGGGCAGTGTTCCCGGGGTCCCTCACCGTCCTTGTCCCAGGACAGAAGCTCCATCAGGTGGTTGGAGGGGCTGAGGCACCGCTCTCGTTCCATGGGCTTGGCGGTGCAGACTGGAAAGAGCAGGGCTGGTCGGAGAGAGGAGGCGCAGCACACGGTTAGAGTGCACCGTTAAGGGTGCAGGCGGGAGAGGAGGCGCAGCACACGGTTAGAGTGCACCGTTAAGTATGCAGGCGGGAGAGGAGGCGCAGCACGCGGTTAGAGTGCATCATTAACAGTGTTGGCATGAGGAGGGGCAGCACACGGTTAGAGTTCATCATTAACAGTGTTGGCATGAGGAGGCGCAGCACACGGTTAGAGTGCATCATTAACAGTGTTGGCATGAGGAGGCGCAGCACACGGTTAGAGTTCATCATTAACAGTGTTGGCATGAGGAGGCGCAGCACACGGTTAGAGTGCATCATTAACAGTGTTGGCATGAGGAGGCACAGCACACGGTTAGAGTGCACCGTTAAGGGTGCAGGCGGGAGAGGAGGCGCAGCACATGGTTAGAGTGCATCATTAACAGTGTTGGCATGAGGAGGCGCAGCACACTATTAGAGTGTAGCGTTAAGATTCGGCTTATGCAGATCAGACTGAACAGAGCTGTGGGTTCAGTATAAAATATTCCTCGTCACTCGTCAGGTATTATAAAACGATCCCAGAGGTGGCTCCATACCTTTGTGAAAGGCACAGCAGAGGTGGGTGTTGCAGTCGCTCTGGTGTTGACAGATGCTGCCTGCCTCTCCCTTGGTGACGTTCTCAGAGCACTGGCCCCATAGGCATAGCTGCCCGACGCAGCATTCCTCGTCCTTCGTGCAGGGCTGAGACACACACTCGCACAATAAGCGTGCAAAGCCAACCATCACCAATGTCACTGCATTACCCTAGATACCACCAGCAAAAACGCTAATTAACACAACCCTTAAAAAAAACTATATTAATCTTGAGGGAGGTGCATTGCTAAGACTTTTTTTTTTAAGGCAAAAGGCCATCCTGCAGGTTTTAGCTGCACAAAGGTCCCCATTAAGCATGCAGATTCTAATTATAACAAGCTTTCCCATGCCTGCCTGGACGCGAGCCACTATCTATCCGCTCTCCAGTCTTTGCCAAAACCATCCCACCCAAGTCTGTGGTTTTGCCTGCACGACGATCAGCCCCCTTCACCTCAAGCTCTCTTTTTTCCCCTCTGCGCTGCAAAGAAAGTACAAAATGCAAACAGTCTGCTCATAACATTGCAGGCAGATCAAACTGTATGACATTGCCTATGCAGTGGAAATAGGGCGGGGAGCTGAGTCAGCAGGCTTGGCTCCTAAGGAAGGGGTGGAGGTGATTTTCACACTGAGAAAAACAAAAGAAATAAAGCAAAGCATTTCGGCTGGCGAGCCTTCATTAGTATGTGGGGGGGGTCTTCGTCCAGGAAATCCCTCCAGTTCTAGTGGCACCCTCGGGCCAAGGATGAACAGTACTGACCAGCAAGTTTGATGCCCCAAAATCTGGAGCACAGTCCCTAATTAACACCGTATTTGGAGCCCTATAAACTGGCACTGCGCACGTAAGAATGCATCGACGTTTTGACTCGGTGAAGTGGCCGGCGGTAAAAGAGCTTACCGTGTCGAGGGCCTTGCAGGGTAGGCAGCGGGAGTACAGGACCTCGTACAGGCAGTAGCTGCCGTTCTCACAGTCCTCGTCCACAATGCACTCCTGCAGGGAGACGAGCCGTCAGTGTGCTAGTGTGTCTCCAGCTCCTATCTTAGCCACGCCCCCATTTGGGCCCACTATATCCAGAGACATGGGGACATTCTGCTTGAAAGGCTGCAAATCGTATTAAAATAGAAACTGGATTCACTTTGGCTCTGTTTGGAATACAGGCTTTTCTGCGCGGTTTGGGCCTCCATCTCACGTCTAGATGTGGAGGCATGGCGAAAATATTGCAATTCACCTCATTAGGTCCTAATTTGATGCAAGTAACTTCATTAGCTCCGATTTGTTCCTTTCTGCCCTCAGCAAAGCTGAAACCGAAAATAAAATTCTGAACAGTGCTATGCAAATGAGAATTGAGGACTGTAACCGAGGGATCTGACAGATTGTCACGTAACCTGATTAGTATAACATGGCTTTGTTTGAGCCTTGGGTAATTTCTTCAGTTAACTTCATATTCAACGCTGTTCGCCCATCAAGGAGAAAACACAGTGGAGGGGTTTGAACACACATCACAGAATTAGCCACAAACAGTCATATTCACATCAAATATTTGGGTTCCTGAGTTGACCAAAGTTATCTGTCCACATTTGACCAAGTTCCTTAGCAGACCAAAGTTATCTGTCCACATTTGACCAAGTTCCTCAGCAGACCAAAGTTATCTGTCCACATTTGACCAGGTTCCGCAGCAGACCAAAGTTATCTCTCCATTTCTGATCGGGTTCCTGAGTTGACCAAAGTTATCTGTCCACATTTGACCAAGTTCCTCAGCAGACCAAAGTTATCTGTCCATATCTGACCGGGTTCCTGAGTTGACCAAAGTTATCTGTCCATATCTGACCGGGTTCCTGAGTTGACCAAAGTTATCTGTCCATATCTGATCGGGTTCCTGAGTTGACCAAAGTTATCTGTCCACATTTGACCAAGTTCCTCAGCAGACCAAAGTTATCTGTCCACATTTGACCAAGTTCCTCAGCAGACCCTAGTTATCTGGCCATATCTGATCTGGTTCCTCAGCAGATCAAAGTTATCTGTCCACATTTGACCAAGTTCCTCAGCAGACCAAAGTTATCTGTCCACATCTGACCAAGTTCCTCAGCAGACCAAAGTTATCTGTCCACATTTGACCGGGTTCCTCAGCAGACCATAGTTATCTGTCCACATATGACCAGGTTCCTCAGCAGACCAAAGTTATCTGTCCATATCTGATCGGGTTCCTAAGTCGACCTGAGTTATCTAGCCACATCTGACCATTTGGAAATCCCTACATTGTGAAATCAGGTCTGAGCTGTCTTTGTGCTACGACGAGCCTCGAAAGGCTCCTTCCTCCAGCTAAAAAAAACAAACATTTGTTTTGTTAGATTTTATCTGTTCCTGGCCCCCAATCTGGGGCATTTTTTTCCCGTTTGCCTGGAAGGGAAGGTCAGCTTAAAAAAATAACATCCGAAAGCTATTTGTGTTTATCCACTGGGGCAACGTGCCGGTTCAGTGTATCAGCAGATGGGGCTACTGGCCGAATAACACTGAATATAAAATAATACTGTAGGATCAAAATGGACTTGTGGACAGCACAGGCTGTGGGGATTCAGCGCTTTTTTCAGACACTTCAACTATTCCAGATTTAAAAAAAATCTTACCCCTGGTAAGAACCCAATGCACAGGGTGCCAGTTCCGCAAATCTGGACAAGCCCATAAAACAATTTTAAGTGTTTATAGGCCCTGGATATTCAAGATCTTTTTCCCTTTTAAGAGACTTGGCAGAGAATGGAAGATTAGGCCGCTGCTGTTTTTCTGCCACCAGTATTGCCGTGGGTCTTTGGTTCTGTTTTAGTAGTTTGTGCTGGGTTAATCAGAACAACTCGGATTTCTCTTGCGGCGTTCAGCTCCTCGAGAGCTACGTTTTAATATGGAGAGCCCAACGTCAAGTGCTCAGCGTTGCACTCAGCAGATCATGTTTCCAGTGGAGTTGATAAATGCAGCTGAAAAAAAAAGCTGAAGTGAAACGGTAGCAGATCTGCAGGCTGCCACGTCATGGCTCAGTGACTGCGACACAGCCTTCCAACAGAACACTTTCCTTCTTCTCGGTCCATGTGTTTAAATCCAAAGCCTTACTTTCCCTTGGAGACCGAGGTCAGTATGGCCATGTATCGTGTACTGGAATTCGCTGGCATGGCCTCGCCCCAGAGTGTTGACAGTTCTATTGAACAACTCACTTCGTAAACTGGGACTAAATCCGCTAATCACATCGAATAAAATTGTATTTAATAGAGTTTTTTTTTTTTTCCTAAAAAGCTGTTAAATACTATTTAAATAAAATGTTATGTAAAATGTGATCAGCGGTTTGTCAAAGTTTTGATTTGGTCCCAGCCTGAGTCGACAAATAAAGTGCCACACATTAAGAGAGAATCCATGGCTGTGCAAATTCAGCAGTTCTACAGAAGCACAGAACTGGCATTCTATTTTTAACTAATGTAGACTCCTGGAGACTAGCGATGTGGTCTGAAATTGTCAATTGTCATCACCAATTACCTTTCAAAATATTAATTCCAGGTTCTCTGCGTTTCCAGTTAACAAAACAAGAGTCACAAATAAACTTAGTGCAATGGACATTATTCCTCTGTATATATAAAGGAATTTAAGCAGTTAATACAACATTCAATATTTACTAGAAGAATTAGTATAACTTTTGAATCAGATGATGGTGATTTTAAAGTTTGGCACACTGTACTCACATTAAAAAAAGGCCAGGGACCAAAAGCCCTCTACAGTTAAATAATGACGAGCATCTCATAAGGTGGGCTGCCATGGCGACAGCAGTGGTACCTGTTGTCTCTTGTGCAGCAGCGCTAACAAGGACATAAGGGGCTTTGCTGTCACCTCTAGCCAAATATACAAGTCAGGGAGAAAGAAGTAGCCTCCACCATTTAACCTGTAATCAGACACCTTATGAGATCATTTCACATCCAAATAATGACTCCAGTTAGTAAAAAAAAAATAATTTGGCGAGGTTGCACAAAAACGGGTAGACCCAGCAGGGACTTTAAATGATTGTCATGAGTAGGTAATGAAACCTCCATCACATCCTTTGAATAAAAACAAGATGTCGAACCGTAGTCCGTTTTTGACTCAAGTACAGGCTAGGCAAACTCTTAACACACACTGCAAAGAAAAGACCGCAAGCGGCAAAGTCATTGATGAGGCCCTCAAATCTCACATGGGGCACTGATGTTGTACCTTTCAGAGGGGCCCTTAATCTACATTGTTATAGTAATTAACCAGCTGTATAAATGGATATAGTGTGAAACTGTAAGCTAACCAACTTGCTGCGGTAGGTAATAAAGTTTAATTTGGGAAGAACAACTTACGCGATCTATCTCGTTCCCTCCGCTCCTGGGCGGGACCAAGATTCTAGCGCTGTCCGTAACCTCGGGGTAAAAAGCAAACGCACACTTTAAGTACATTTGAAATATGGCAGACAAACTAGCTGACTATCGTTAAACACGTCGTTTCTCGTGTACCAAACCCTTAATTGCTAAAGTGGGCCAGTCCATCTTAATCCATCCAAATGCACATGTGTACAGCGCATTCAGTGGTTGGTTAATTATCTGTAGCCGAATCTCTCTTTTTGAGAGAATCTCTATAACTTAATCTCTTTAAAGCGAAATAATTAAGAATGAATTAATGGACCCATTGTGCAGTGCAGGCCCACAATACCTTATCGATTGGCTCTGCTGTGCGGACGGATTTATTTCCAACTTTGGTCTCGGTGCTGCTTTCATCTGCATAATTTGACGGAAGGTCATGGGCAAACAGCATCGATTTAGCGCTCTCATTGTCCATCTATGAAAAGAGATACTTTAGAAACAGGTTTCCATTGTGCACGACTTCAAAATTAATAAGGGCCGACTTATTACTCTTAGCACAAACCTTCCTCGGCATGGGTCAAAACTGTTTTTCTTAGTACTTGAGTATATCCTTATATGACAGACTTTAAGTAAAAGAATCCCCAAACTCTCAAAGCAGTGCATGAAAAATGCTAATTTCAGGCGTACTTTAAATAAATTAAAGTAATGAATTTAATCAATGTATTTCATACTGGTAATACATTTAATATACTTTGTAAGTATTGCTAAGCACTACTAGTAACTACCACTTAACTATGTAAAAAATATATTTATAGTGGTACGTTTACGGAAAAAAACATATTCAAGGTTTTGAACACGGTGAATGAAACGCCTTTCACACAACCTGATACACCGCATCCTCCAGTTTATGCTGCGTGTCTTCCATCAGCTTCTCAACCTCCCTAAACATGTCGTTCAGCGTCGCTTGTCCGTGAGCCAAACGAGCATCCAGAGTCTGATTCATTTCCGAATCCATGGAGGCGGTGGTGGCTTCAGGAGAAATGCCATTGACTCGAACCAGACACAGGACTAGCACGGCAATCTGCATCATCCTCGCTACAGGGGCAGACCTAAATCTGAACCGAGCTGCACTACGCTGTCCCTGGAAAAATCGTTCTTAGAGAAACCTGAAACGATAAAACGGCAGGAAAAACTCTGGAGCATACACTTGAAATCCTTTCTAAACATTTCCTTTCATTTTCGCAAGATTTTAAAACAACTAGAAAGGCACGAAAATACCTCACACGTAAGTATACTAATTCGCTCAAGATGTAAAAAATTACGTTAGCTCTCAAGAGACATAAATAATTTAAAAATCGTTACCTGTCGCCACGTATTTTTTGCATTTGAATGGGGTAACTTCGTGCGAGGATCTTGGACAGATTACCCATCAAGGTTTTTTTTTTCTCTAAGCATCCGACTTTATTTACGCTGACCCCAGAAAGAAAAATAATTAAGTCTGCCAATGAAACGTGCAGTACGCCGCAGTGGGCTGGCTTTCTCAGTCTGTGAGGTAATGTCGGCACATCTGCGCAATTTTGGATAACTTGTCAGCCTTATTTAGTTGTTATAGACGTTGCTTCTTAGGTATATATTAAATTAGAAGTTCCACGACTATATCCAATTGTGGTCGACTTTTAACGTGGTTCACAGATACAGTTTTGTCTGTCGGGATCTTTCAGAAGCCCAGTCCTTATTAGCTGTTAATTAACATAGCCTGATAACATCATCTTGGTTATTTTAAAAGTTGACTTCTATTATATCAATCAAATGCAATAATACGTAATCAGCAATGATACGACCCGTAGCATGACTCTCTTTGTTGACGCTATCGACACTGTATTTTTGCGCCCTGCTTCACCTTGATAGATACACTGTCACTGCCTGAGCAATTTAAACGGCCAGAAGAATACATAACGGGACGAATAGGCTGGTAAAATGTCTCTGCTCCTCCAGCGGGATAACAACTTTTGTGTGGTCGGGGCCAAATTGTTTGTTTTCGCACATGGGTGAACGATTGAGGAAGTGCACATACACACGGTACACAGTACACACTCATCTAGGCTACACGCATACATATAATAAATATATATTTTGCTGTTTGTCAAAATACAATTTTCAGTGTTTTAAACGGCTTTATTAGATAACTATAGTTTATTGGGGGATAAAAACGCGAATCTCTATTTTGAAAAGAAAAAAAAAGTTAGAACACATCTTAAAAATCCATAGATAGGTGTCTGACACTCCTATCTTAACACTCAAAACCTGTAAGTCTTCAAATGGTTTGGCGCCGGTATAGCTAGGCGTCCTGTAAATTACTCCGCCCTCAAGACGATTGCTAATTGGTCGTTCCTTGAATATCTTAAATAAAACGTAAAGGTAAAGTATTCTCAGGGGCCTCTTCTCATCCTACCAAATTAGTCTGCGAACCAGACACAATTCAAGTTTTTAAATCCAGTTTGACAACATACCCATCCACCTTTTCCTGCTGAGATAGTGGGTTATGTGGATGTGAGATGCTAGGGCCAAAATAACTGCCTGTCCCCATTTCTGTAAACCGTTACAGTTCTATTTTGCTACTTGATATTGTCTTCCAAATTTCGGGCTTTCCCATGACCCCCTCCCCCCTCCCTCTCAGAAAAACGTTTAGTTAACTTCAGGCGCAAGTGGACCTCCCACTAGGTTTGCCAACTTCCTGACGTGGAAATATCGAACACCAGCACGCAGGCGCGATAGGCCCATGTATTTAGACAAGCAAACACACAATATATTTATAGAGTGGTACGAATTTGATGAGTTTTGTATTTTAGAGCAACAGGAATACATTTTTAACAGATTATCATTCAATAATTTTCTTTGGGCAGTGCAAAACAACAGTTTAACATAGATTATTTTATCATCCTATAGAATAAAACAGACGCTTTAAGCTAAGGATAACAATATCCATAATAGCATCATTCTTTCAGTACTGCAAACAAAATTTTTTATATAATTTTCTTCACACTGGCATGTACTCATTCAAGAGCAGTGAAGAACAGTATTTACATATCCTTTTTTGAATAAAATAGAACTGGTATTATGAAAGAATGTCAATCATTAGTGCAAAAACATTTTAGATTTTAGATGGAATCTTCTAAACCAAGGAACAATGAATTATTTTCTGTTTGGGTAGTGGAACATGACAGACGTGCTGAGGGATGACAGGGCAGGAGATTTTTCTTCTGTCTGAAATACAGAACAAAACACCTCTGTCCCGTATCAGTTTCCATACGGAACACGTCTTTTAGTATCCACTTACGGGACCATTCCGTATTTCACAGGGTTGGCAACCCCACCTCCCACTCACGGGGGTGTCACCCAAAAGACAGTACTACAGCTCTGGTCTACACTCACTGCTAAATGGAAGGCCCATCCACTGTGGAGCACCCTTACTGTGCCAATAGCTACCCTTTCTGGTAACTTTGGTGAACTATTGACTCTGCTTGTTCTCTGTTCGTTTTCTGTTTCTTCTATTTTCCAGAAGTTTTTCTTAGCGTCACTTAATAACTTTCCCACCACTGGTCCTGCGTATTCTCGTTTTTTATTAACATTTTTATTTGTCATATGATATATTTTATCCCCTCTCTCTCTCAGTTTTTCAGTATAGGCCTTTTGTTACAAACACATCGATTTATTGATGTCACTTTATCTGGATAATTTTTTTCACCAGACAATTTGTTGTAGCTGACTGAGTTTATGTAGCCTGCAGCGCTTATCTAATCAGATTAAAGAAATTATCAAAATGCACATCTATTGCTTTAATCTATTGCTATTATTGATGGTAAATAACCTTTTGTATTTGGAATTAATTCTCTGAATCAATCACTAAAATAGATACTTTTTTTGGAGCTTTATGTTTGTCGATGGAAGAAATCATTATAAAAAATATTTTATTTTTATAAAAAAAGATAGTAAGCTTTTTCAAAGTTTTCACGTTTTTAATGCCAGGTGTTCTCATACTTGGATCCATGAGAAATATATTATCGTGTCAATAGGTTAATACAGATTAGGTTTTTTAAATTACTAGATTCGATTTTTTTTCGTTTTGTAAATAGTCCAATAGGTGGCTCTGTTGTCACATTAAATTTGTCTGAAACATTTAGATTTTTTTTTTTCATCAACAGTCTGTCCAAAAATGACCAATGAACTTCTTTTTTTGTGAAGGGATATTTTCTCTGTCCTACATTGAATATTTAATAACATTTGGAATTTAAAAATTGCCCAGAAGGTCCCAGAGGTTGGAAGGCATTTTCCCCCCTAGTGACTATGTTCGAGTTTCTCTTCCTTCAGTGTGTCATTTACTTGCTTCTCTGATCACCCACGTGGAACTCGAATCTCCCAATGGGGCGACTGGAACATGGCCTGCAGAATTAGCAGCCAGGTAGAGCATTGGAGATTTTTATGATGTGAGCGGGGGCTTGTTTCAGAGAAAAAGAGGGGGGGTTTAGAGCACTGACAAGTTTCCATGATGCCCCTAGTATTAGTGACGTGGTGGGTATTGGCGAGGCACTGCCTGTGTTACTGTCCCAACACACATAGGCCAACATCTAAGATTACGCAAGACTGTTACACCAAAATTACATAGAATGACACAAAGCACACATAAGCACTTGGAGAAATAGATTTATTTAATCTGCTTTTCAAGTGTTTCACTTAAGCCCCCCCCCCGCGGGGGTGGGGCGGGGGGGGGTGGGGGGTGGGGGGGGGGGGGGGGGGGGGGGGGGGGGGGTGTGGGGGGGGGGGGGG
>JAOYSI010007386.1:0-12174 GCA_025775065.1 Hiodon alosoides | reverse complement strand
TCATTTCACATTATTACACATAACTTAATTTGCTGAGCTTATTTGTTTTGGTTTCTTTGTATGTATGGATTACTTGGAAAATTTCATGTCAGTAGCACCTTTGGAAATATATTTACTGATAAAAAGGGTGACGCGTTCAATACTTATTTCACCCGCTGTATATAGATTCAGAATACAGCAAATATACAGCAAAAATCAGAATACAGCAAACTGTGAGGTTCTTTGTGGGAAGTCCATTCTTGCTGCCAGGACTGCACTGGAGATATCCTTCTTCAGATTTGCCATATCTTATCACTCCCATGTCAGGGAAGAGTTTGTGCGACAATTATGTAGTCTCCGCAGGAATAAACTATGGCATCATACAAAAAGTGGTGAGATGCATGAGAAGATAATATAGGTGGTCGGCGTCTTTCCCACCTCCTAGGAGCACAGCTAGACCAAAGAGGGTGGGCCTAATTATAGAGAGGTGACAGCAAGGAAAGGGATTTGCACCTGAAAGTTCGATGGCCAGATTTCACCCTCCACCTCACCACTCAAGATGGCTACAGGGTAGACTGAACATAAATGTTTTTAGGGTTAGGGTTAGGGTTAGGATGAAAAGACACTACTTCCTGATTAAGCTTTTTCTACTCTTGGAACTGATAAGTTCTTAAAAATACATAGGCCAAAGATAAGCCTTAAAAGTAAGCCGTAGCATTTTAAAAGCATGGTGCTCTATCGGTAACCACTGAAGTGAAGCTCAGACTGGTGAGATATTATTTTCTTGGACATATTTTCTTGCTTTGGCCAAGAACCTAGCAGCAATAGGCTGCCTGAAAGGAGGGGATTACAATAGTCTAGTCCACAGGTCACAAAAGCATGGTTAAGTTTTTCTGTATCCATTAGACATAGAAAATGTTAGATTTTAGCAATAGTTCTTGGATGGAGAAATGCTTTTTTGTTGCATTTTAACATGGTATTCAAATGAGAGAAATGGGTCAATTGTTGCCCCAAGGTCTTTGATTAGCATATTGGGAAGCATTTAGCTTCCATCAAAACTCAATGTATAGTTTCTTATGCTGTTACAGCATTTTTTAAGGACTATTTCCTTTTTCCCAGAATTGAATAGTAAAAAGTCTGAAGTCAGCCATTGTTTTAAGTTCTTGATACATTTAATATTTAATTTAATTTTCTGACAATTAATTTGGGCTCAGACTTCGTTTAAATGAGCTTTTTTGAACCAGTTGCAAAGTTTAGTGAGTTGACTTTATCGCTATAGAACGGCCCCTTCATTGACTGACTGAGAAGAATTCCATTGGACAGAGCCTTTAAGAGACTGAACGAATGTCTGGTGAGTGCCCCTGTGCTAGCATTCCTTGACCCAACTAAGAAATTTGTGAGAAGAGCGATACAGTTCCTGCAGAGGAGAAAGAAACTGCCTGCACTGATTTAATCAATCAATCCTGTAGAGAGCAGCCTGACTGGCTGCATCACTGCCTGGTACGGCAAATACACCGCCATCAACCGCAAAGCCCTGCAAAGGGTAGTCCGAACAGCCAGGCACATCATCAGAGGTGGGCTTTCCTCCCTTCAGGAGATCTACACCAGGTGATGTGTGAGGAAAGCTTGGAGAATCATTAAAGACTCCAGCCACCCTAGCCATGGACTGCTTTCACTGCTAAAATCAAGCAGGTGGTATCGCAGCATCAGGACCTGCACCAGCCAACAACACAACAACTTCTTCCCCCAAGTGATCAGACTTCTAAACTCCTGATTGCGACATGAATCATCATACATATCAGCACTGCACTTTACAATCTCTTATTTGTGTATATTGTACAGTTACTGTATCTGTTGATGCAAAAATATTGTAATTTATTGTTCAGATTTCAGGAACTGCACCCAAGTTTAGTGACAATAAAATAATTTGATTTGTTTAATTTTGATTTTGATTTGATTTGTCAATCAATTTATTTTTTTTAAAGCGCTTTTCATGTTTCCATATTTCAAAGACGCTTTACAAGGACAGGACTGACGGATTTGACTGCTAATAGTTTAAGTGTTTTTTCGTTTTTTATGTTTGGGGGGGAACCCGTGAGGAGGATCCCTGAAGAGCGTTTTTTGCACTTTTAGTTGCTTAATAAAACGTCCCTTAAAAAGGCCCCTTTTCTGTCCACCAATTAATACTGAACCCAAAACGAGGGGCATGCTACAGGACCCAAGAAAGCCACTGAAGCTACAAGGACAGCGTGTTTCCTCTGAAGGAAAAGAAATCCTTCTGTTTGTTCTTCTCCGTGATGGAAACCTGAACCATCAGCCCAAACCTGATGACTGCAGCATTCCATCCCCAGAATAACGTTCTCGTAAGGCTGCATCTGGGCAGGCATTAAAATGAGCTCAGTTTAAATACTAAATGTTTTTCAATGTTATTCTTTGTATGAGTTAACTGAAGAAGCTATGCGCTCTGTTAACCTGCAATGTTTTTTGTTTCTTTAAAAAAAAACTGTTTGCTTCCCTTTTATTTTTCATAACATGGTTTAATTAGTAAACTGTTCTGTTCATTAACTTTGTTCTGCGCGTGCAGATACTCAAGTATAATGTTTAAAGGATAATAACTTAAGTTGATTAGAAAGCCACCAGCTTTGTTTTATCTTTGTCATTGTGGTGAAAACATCAATGTCTATACTTGGAGGTTAGTTTTGATTTCACTTAAATATTTATTAGAGTCATCTTGCCACAATTTCAAGAACTTTAGATATTTGATTTGAAAATAATGAGACAGATACATAAAATGAGCTCTACTGCACCAATTTTACTCAGCGATAAGTGGATTTAGAGTGGAGAACCCAAGTGCTATGTTAGTTTATCTCTTCCCTGTTGGTGTTAAATGCATCCCTGTGATGGAAAATCCTTATACACAAACTCATTTGCTGTGTGGGTCTTGATCACTTATATACTGACATGTATGTAATGTTTATTCGCCCAGTTAACTGTCGGTCCTTAACACAGATGTACCTAAGCCAGTTCATTTAAGCCTTTCCTTTGCATGTGTTCTACCCACAACATAAGCCCTTCCTAGGCGATCAGCCTCTAACCTTGTACTTGGACCACTAATCTTCCACTCCTAAACTAAGAAGTAGCTCCCAGATTTTAAATTTTTACCTTGACACTCATCCCCCCTTTCATAGGTTCCTGTATCCTTTTGTTTCAGCCATGTGGTTTGCTACGGCTGGACTGCCATTGTTTGTGCTGTCTCTTATCCTCATACAGTTCTTTCCTTTTGTGATTGTGAAACCCTGGCTCCTTAAAAAACACTGATGAAGGTTATTGCTATCAAAAAAACGTATGCATGCTACTTTATTTACTTATAATATTCAATTACATTCAAGTTAATTCAATTATTAGTTGTATTTCTATGTCAAGTCAGAATTATGTCATTTGGATTTCCAGAGCAGGGGGATCCCCCCATATCCGTTCTTAGTTAGACTAGAAGAGTTCATTCTTCCGGTGTGCATTTCTGATTGCGGCTTTTCTTGAAGCGGTATGAATTCTCCCCTCTGGCGGGACCCACAGGATCAGTTGCTGTCGACAAATTATTTGCGTATT
Organism: Hiodon alosoides; assembly: GCA_025775065.1. Lineage (NCBI taxonomy): Eukaryota > Metazoa > Chordata > Actinopteri > Hiodontiformes > Hiodontidae > Hiodon > Hiodon alosoides. The sequence continues at coordinate 8,589 of JAOYSI010007386.1, read as the reverse complement.
CCTTCGGCCCGTGCAAGGCGGTGCCAAAAACGCAGCGAACTCCTGGAGTCAGGAACGACGCACCCGACAAAGCCATGGAACCTACAGGATAGTGGAAAGTAATGGAACACGGAGACAGAACCCTCCCAAACCTGATATCTTCAGAATTCCAGCCCAAGGATAACCTTATGCAAGGCTGCATCAAGGCAGGCACTAAAATGAGATGAGTTTAAATGTTATTCTGTGTACATGTTAACTGAAGCTATGCGCTCCATTTACCTGCATTGTTTTTCTTTTGTAAACAGTTTTGTTTTAAATCAGACAACACGTTTGCTTTTCCCTTTTTTTTAAAAAACAGTTTAATTAGTAAACTGTTAGATACGCAAACTTCATTCTGCACACGTGAATATTTCTCCAGCATACCATTTTAAGGTTAATTATTGTGGATTTGAAAGCCACCCACTTTGTTTTAACTTTTTACGTAAATTTTGGTTCTTGCGGTGAAAACAGTCAAATGATTCTCCTGGAAAACTGAATGTTAACCTTCTGCAGTTTTAGAAAACCGTGCGCTTCTTAACAAAGTACAGAAAAGTACAGCACACCCTTTGCAGTAACCTTCCACAGCCCCCTTCGCCCAGAAGAGGTCAGCTCAACCTTTCCACCAGATAGGGCTTCTGCCAAACAGGAGACAAAAGAAGTCTAAACTCAAGATGTTCAGTCCACAAAGAACACCTTATCTTGAGACTCTCACAACATCGCTCTTGGTCAAGTGGCTAATGTATGAATGAATAAAAAAAATTCAGAGGAACAGAGGCTTTTTCTAACAGAATATTAGTAACTTCATCTGTATATTATTGTATTAATGTATATTAAGAGAGATAGAACCCAATCGTAATAATTTCCATAACATTCCCCCCTTTTTAAATTTTAATCACTACACCACAAATTATTAGTATGTCTCCTAGATGAATACACATCAATCAATTGATTTTTATAAAGCGCTTTTCACATGTTTCCATCACAAAGACACTTTATAATAAGGGCAATACTATATTTACCTGACCTCCCTTAAAGCATGCCAGTGGGGTTATGGCCACACACGTCCTTATTGCATTGTGTGTGTTTGTGTGTGTGTGTAGTTTGTGTCCTCTCTTCTGTTTCTCCCCTCACTGTCATTCTGTAACATTCAGGTATCCTACTCCCATTGGCTTCATCCCACCTGTCAATCATCATCAGCGCACCAGTTTTCGGACCAGTCACGTGTCCGTCCATCAGTCGTCTGCACATAAACCCCTTGCGTTATTTTGTCACCGGGCGAGCAAAGTTAGTAGAAAGAAGGGTCGTAACATATATGGCGGCTCGTCTGGGATAACTTCTGGCTGGATTCTGAGTCTGGCTAGGTTTTCCCAGTTGTGCCCAGAGTTTGTTGTGTAGTGGTGTGCGTTGTGCACGTGTAGTGTAGCATAGATAATTTTTTTAATTATCCGTTTCTCGATCGCTTAACGATCGTCTTAACGCTTGTCGAAAAGTTGATCTGCTTTCCAATGCTTCCCATTATGAGTTTTCAGTTCCAACAACCATTATTAAGTCAAGGATTAAGGAGCTTGTCATGGGTATATTGGTGGAAAGGCAGGTGCTTGGTTATGTTGAGGCTGCGACTACGGTTCTTGTCTCTTTGGAGATACAGCAGGATGTTATTCCTGAGGCTAAGCCTCCTGCTGGCTTGCCTTGATTTAATCTACTTTCCCCTACTTTGACGTACTCTGGTCTGAGTGCTGATTCATGCCTTAAACTGCACCTGGCCTGCATGCAGTTGGAGGTGCAGGAGAGGGAGAGACAGGCGGAATACAATCACCAGCTGGAGCTCTGCAGAATCGAATCTGAGGCAGAAACACAGGTGAAAATGTGCAAATTAGAATTGGAAGCTTTTAATACTGGGAAATATGTACCCGCTCACTCCACCAGTTCATTTTCACCCACTCACTTGGCTGCAGATAGTTTTGATGTGGGTAAGCATATAGCATTGGTACCCCAATTTCGAGAGACAGAAGTAGATTCCTACTTTAGTGCTTTTGAGCGTATTGCTGCTTCTCTGTGCTGGCCAAAAGAGATGTGGTCTCTATTGCTTCAGTGCAAGTTGACGGAAAAAAAAAAGAGGTTTTGGCAACGCTCTCTCTAGAGGACAGTTTGTCTTACGACATAGTGAAGCTACGGTTCTTCGGGCGTATGAGCTTGTGCCTGAGGGGTACAGGCAGAAGTTTAGAAATCATAAGAAGTCTCAAAGCCTTACTTTTATGGAATTTGCTCGGGAGAAAGAAATTATTTTTTATCGCTGGTGTGCGGCCAGCAAAGAAATAAATGTTGACTCGCTCCGCAAGCTGATACTAATGGAGGAATTTAAGAATAGTGTACCTGAGTGCCTGGTTATCTATTTGAATGAACAGAAGGTTGTGTGTTGGCACAAGTAGTTGTGCTGGCAGACGAGTTTGTTTTAACGCATAAGAATGTTTATGTGTATTCTCGGACTAAAGGCAGGGTCTACTCCGACTTCTTTCACTACTGTGTCTGCAGCTGCTCCTTCACGTCCCAAGGATGATCAAGAATGTTTTTATTGTCATAAGTTGGTCCATGTAATTTCTGATTGTTTAGTTTTAAAACAGAAACCTCCACAGCCCGTTAAGCAACCCAAGGGGGTGGGTTGATACGCACTGTTTCTCATCCTGTGACACTGGTGGTGCCTAAAGCTGCACATGACTCCAATTCTCCCGATCCTAGCTACAGTCCTTTTCTGCTTGATGGACTAGTGTCACTCAACCAGTTCGCTTTCTTCGAGACACTGGTGCTTCCCAATCCTTTATCCAATCAGATGTGCTTCCCTTGTCTGACGACCCATCACGTGGATCAAGTGTGTTAATTCAAGGAATTGAAATGGGAGTTGTACCAGTGCCATTGCATAGTTCGCATTTAAAATGTAACTTAGTAAACAGAGTGTTTAGAGTAGGTATATGCCCTACCCTACCGGTGATAGGAGTGTCGTTGCCTATTCTATAGTTGGAGTGCCCAGAAACTCAGACCAATTACTTGGTCCGGAGTGATGTGGTTGGCTTGTCTGCCTCTATCCTAGCCCCCGTATTTGCCATGGATATATTTGAAAAGCGCGACCTGACTAGTGACGATGCCAGAAAGTGCTCTGAAATCAAGGGTGACACTGTTCACTCGTGATCAGGATTTCTTTTGGCCCGGACTAAAAAAAAATGTGGCACATTTCTGTCGTACATGTCACACCTGTCAGGTAACAGGAAAACCAAACCAGGTTATTTCTCCGGCTCCACTCCATCCTATACCAGTGATGGGGGAACCGTTTGAGGGATGTGCTGGTGGACTGCGTTGGACCATTACCCAAATCAAAATCTGGTAATAAGTTTCTGTTGACTATTATGTGCGTTGCTACTCATTACCCCGAGGCTATACCACTTCGGAAAATAACCTCACAGTCTGTTGTAAAATAAAGTTATTTTCTACCTTTGGACTCCCGAAAATTGTGCAAACAGACTAAGGCACACTCTGTCTAAAGTGTTTGAACAGGTGATGAAGGCTCTGTCTACCGAATTGTGTATAGTTATATAGTTACAGTTACCGTATTTCCCCATGTATAAGACGCTCCCATGTATAAGACGCACCTTAATTTTGGGGCCCAAAATTTGAAAAAAAAAAATGTATTACATAAAGTTATTGAACTCAAGTTTTATTCATCATAAAATTCATACAACTCCTCATCACTGTCAAAACTCCCATCCACTAGCTTGTCTTCATCTGTGACTGATGACGAATCACTGTCTTCATATACTGCCTCGCGATTTCCATTTACTTTTGCAAACTGGATCACTTTTAACTTGAATTCATCACTGTACGAAAAACTTTTTTGAGCAGAACGAGGCAAAACGTAACCTAATATACCGGTAACAAGTGCGAAACAATGAGCACAAAGACAACAAGCGCGAAAAAGCTGAAATGCAAGTAAAAAAAATCTACAACCACTGTATAAGACGCACCCAGTTTTTAGACCCCAAATTTTTTGAAAAATAAAAAAATTTACATTATAAAAAAATGTATGTCTTATACATGGGGAACTAAGGTATATATTACCAGATAGACTTTTATTTTGACGTTTTTGTTTTGCCGTTTTCAGGACCCGGAACTAACGTCTTATTGTTGCCAGCTTCACGCTGGTTGCTCAATTCACACTGCAGAATAGTTGCAACAAAGAAATGTATTATGGCAAATGTTTTGGGAAAACTAGCTGATTCATTTAAAAAAATCCTACTGAATAAAATCGTTTGCGGCTTTTTATTTTGCTTTTTTTATGTGGCATCGTTTTTCACTAATAAAGTGAGTTTATATATTACAATAATGGACGAAAGCTAATTAGCAAGTTAGCCAATTAAACATTTTTTTCGGATGAGGGTCTTAATAAACATTGCAGTGAATGTAAAGTCATAAAACCTAAATTATTTTTGATTCCGTTGACGACGTTGAACGCGAAGGATCACGGAGTAAATAAATAAACGTTTGACTGGAAGACATTGTGTGTTACCCAGTTAAAAGCAAGTAAAGCAGAAAATGTGCTGCGATATTACTTGAATTATAGTAGCTAAATATGTTTTTTGTTTTACAGTATGTCCTGTCAGTCTTGAAGTTCACGTATCCCACTCTGTTGCAGGGGTAAGTATAAAAAATGTTAAATGTTCGCAGCTTTGTAAAGTTTTCTGATCGGTGCTTGGTAGCACAGCACTAGCAGCAATATAATTGCCAGGTTTCCAGGTTCCATACTCGAATAATTATACGTGGCATTAAAAGCCATTACTTGTTATGAGGGAATATTCGTTTTCTGGACGCTTAAGTAACTAAACATTTTACAAATTCAGTTAGTGACTTTGATAAAGTAACTGCATTTTAATTAAAATGGTTTCATTGTCAATTTCATATTCAATAGTTTCATTTCACGTTTATGTCATAATGTCTCTCTCTCTCGCGCTCTCTCTCTCTCTATATATATATATTTTTTTGTTTGGTAGGAAATGGTGCCTTCCTGAAATTCACATATAAAGTAAAACAGATTGTACTCTTTCAAATGATTTTTGAATGAAATTTTTTTTTAAATATATTTTTGATATAGAAGCTAATAAAAGTAAAACTGTTAAATAGACAAAGTTTTTAATGTAAATGTAAGCATGCAAATTCCAACCACATATTCATACGCATAGTTTCAACTGAGATTCAGAAACTGATGATGCAGAATAATGGTGTTCAAATGGAACGCTTCCTCCCTACCGGTGCCGTCAGGTCCTATACAGAGCAGTGAGAGGACTGGGAAAAAAAGTTTCCTTAAAATTAGGACCCTAATCAGGAATAAATACTAAACTACAGTAGTTAGAGCAAAACCGACTACAGATTCTGAAACTGCGGACTGACTTGCGTAATATCCGCTGGATTGGCTGAAACTATTTACAACCTACTGGAATATGTTATTAATGAACAGTGATTAATAGATGAGTACCTTTTTCTTAACCAAGTAATAGTGAATCTACCACTTTTGGTTTACATTTGTTTTATTTTTTTCCGCAGCATCCTCTGGCATCAGTTTAACCACTAGATGGTAGTAATATGATATAAATGGTATAAATCATTATTTATATAAACACAGTGTATTAATTACAGTTTTAATTTTAATATTTTAATAAGAATTCACTAGGTCAATTTAATATGATTAGTGGCTATTGTCATTACTAAAATGGTGTACAGAATGGAAACTGTTTAATATCTGAAGTGTTTATTTCCCTTTATGCCAAACACAATCCTATGGAGTAATAGTCACCCATTTGTTTTTTGTTGTGTAGGTGGCAGACATTTGTTGGGGGGCTGCTACTCCTGGTCTCTGGGAAGATGGGATTGGTTGAGATCAATAGATTTACTAGGTAATAATTTATACCTATCAATTCATGTAAAAGCTATTTTTCTGGCCAGTTGTGCTTCCACATTTAATTGCCATTCACTTTCGTTTCCGCATGAAAAATCAAACTTATACGGTAAACGGTACATATATTCTTTTTGAACGGTTCAGTACAGGGCTCTCGGTTCGGTCCACACTGTGAGCCTGAAAGAATAAATTAAATTATGTCTGTGAAATTGCACTCGCTAACTTCTGCGATGAATTTAAAATGCATAATGCCTTTAACACAATTAACTCATTTTCCCTGTTTTGACCCTTAAATACTCGCATAGTTCCAATTACCACCAAGCATGTTTTTTTTTTTTTTTTTGCCAGCCAATTGTGATGAATGGTGAAAGAAGATAAGCAAAATGGCCTTAAGCGGAACGTTTCATAAAAAATGTGTGGCTTTTTGGATAAAACAAGGGTATTTAGAACCGTTGTCAGGCCAAATTTAGTTATCACTAAATGTCTATCTGTCGTTCTTTTCTAACATGTGGTTCTAGTATGATAAATGGTCATTTTCATCAAATTGATCAGAGAAACGGTTCATTCTCTTGAGGCATTTAACTGCTGGTCAGAAATAAGAATAGTGTGTTAGATCCTTATATAGACTTAGATTATGTATGTCCTTATGTTTTCCCCCTCCGTATTCTCAGATCTGGTGGCTGAGTCAGTTAAACCTTGTGATCAAAAAGTCGACAGATGTGATTGAGTTTATGATTGTGATTTTAACCACCGGATCTACTAATAATACTTGCATCCATCTGTGTTTAAAAGAAGAAAAAAAAAAGATTATAATGGACTATACAAAAATAAATATAATAATTACATTAGTATGTCTGCTTTTACAGAAAACATTGAAAAAGATATGGATTTAACTGTATTACAATGATGTCAGATTGTTTTCCATTTTCCAACCGTACCTGCTTTACTATCGTTTAGGTGCAATATATGGAAAGCGAATTTGTAAGTAACTTGTTTCGAATGAAAGCTCTGGTGGCAGTGGATTTTCGCGTCTGCAGTCGATTTTGAAAAAGGCATGTCATCTACTGAAGCTTCAGACGTAATTTATCTTGTGGTGATCACATATCTGAATCATATATGTCTATGAGAGGAATCAAGGAGTTAAACTGACATGCAAAGATTCCTGTGTTAGAAATTTCCAATGCAGTGTTGCCAGTGTCTCAACTAAACAGTGTATATATAGTAACGATGTGGAAGCCAATTACAAATTGAGCTATCGGCGGATGTTCTCATGCAATTTGTATGACTTGTCATATAAAGAACAAAATTATTGAGATTCACAGGTTCATTTGTGAATCTCTATTTTTTAAGGTCAAGACTTGTTGATTAGGCTGTAGACTAGTCTAGTTTAATATGCATTAAGTATCATTGTAAAGATTATAGCCTAATTGAAGTAATGCTAAACAGTATGTGAAAATCTGAACACTCTCAATCACAGATGATGCTGGTGCGTAAAGATGATGTTTGGCCAGTTGATGTAAGTGTGGATAAACAGTTTTATGTCTTGCCCAGTAATCCTGAGGATCCACAGGCCATGGCAGGTTTGCTCCCCCAAAATATTTTTTTACCTCACACTGTGAGTTCAGGTCATGTGCCACAGGTCAACAACAGCAATATTTGCTGCAGAGTCCTGTGGTGTGTTTGTGTAGGTACAGGTAGTTGCCTCTCAGGTCCAGAGGCTCTGATGACAATTGCAAATTCAGTGTGTCATTACTGAAGACCAGCTCCTTACAACAGGGATCTTGTAGGATTGCCAGCAGTTTTGTTGTGAGCTGTCATCTGGGTACTCGTAACACAAACTGATGCCTTCAGCATCCAGGTCATTGATATTATCTTTGAAGCAGACTCCCTCTTCTCCTCAGACATTTCCACTGTGGCTGGGTGGAATGGCCAAGTACCCCAAGACACTGGAGTCATACTCCTCGGATAAGATTGGTTACAGGTCCGTTCTGAGAGTGGTGAAGACTCTCAGTTGCTCGTAAAGCCATCCAAACATTGAAAAACTGCTGTTCCATTATTAACATTCATATTCTTACTAATGGATTTAAAAAAAATGTATTTGCAAAAAATAAATAGTTTCAGAGGTTATTACACTGGCGGAAGGACCCAAGAAATCTTCTTACTCATACTACAAACTGTAAGTAATGGCATCTGTTTCCACCCTCCTCGCCACTAAATCTGTGGCTGACTAACTGGTCATCGAGGAGTGTGACCTTTATAGAAAATTGGAGTACCCTTTGAGGGGAAATCCTGGCTTCTAAAGTTAATAAAATGTTACCACTAGGTGATGCCCTTTGTAATCATTGGATTCATATCCACTGTAATGACATACAGCTCTACTTACTTATTTACAGACTAGGGTCATGCGTCAAGGGCATAAAACGCTGGATCTACTATTTTTGTACTATTCAATTCTAGGAAAACTGATAATAGGTGATAATTATTTGAGTTGATTTTTTTTGCAACTGCAACCCACTGTATAGAAAAGTAATACATACACTATATGGACAAAAGTAATGGGACACCTACACATTACACCTACAGGAGCTTTTATGACATCCTATTCTAAATCCATAGGCATTAATATCGAGTTG
>JAOYSI010007385.1:0-12174 GCA_025775065.1 Hiodon alosoides | reverse complement strand
AAGAAGAGAAAAAAACACTGTATTAATGTTTTCCTTTCCTTTGATTTCTGAACTGCACTAACATTAAATTGTATCTATTGTGTTTTAAAAAAAGAATAATCTGAATTGTATTTATGGTGTAGGTATGTGTATCATTTGGAGCAAACTGCTTAACTTGATTGTAGATGCTACAGTAACGGGTGAGTTTGGATTTTCTCATTTTAGTTTTAGTTTTAGTTTTTTAAAACTCCTTCAGCCCTCCAGTTGTTAAGAGGTCAGCGCCACATTACCTGGCTATACTGTACTGTTCAGATGGACTTTAACATGATGATGGTCACATTAACAAACTTCCCTCATCTCTTAGCATTAGAACTGCACATTTCCCCTTGATTTCCCTTAAAGGAAATGGAGAGGCTGCAATGTCTTACACAGCTGAATATTTACTGAAGCAATTTGCTTTGTTTTGGTATACCTTCTGCACTGCATTTTTTAATTGTTAAAATGAACATTTTATGCAGTTTAATTTTAAATCTTGTTATCTTAAAATGTGAGGTACGGTATGTATATCGGTTTCCTGCATAAACATGCACACATAGTTACTGATGAGATGAAAGTTCTGTTATGCCCATAATTAATATGATATTTAATATTTAAACAAAAAAATGAATACATCGGATTTAACTAGAGATAATGGCCCATAACAGCAGTCTTATTCTTTGATTTTCAGGTTGCTTCCATTTTCTTTTACATGTTTTATTTATAAGTTATTGACAAAGTCAATGATATGCAGGCTAGTTCAAGCAGTAAACCTAGATGTAATTATTGATGTATTTGAATAAAATTGAGTCCTGTGTGGAAAGCTAAGCATTATTTGCTAAATAATGTTTGACTATAGGGTGATTTAAATGTGTATACCTCATCCGACATCAATATGTAAAATCCCCCTGGGTAGTACATGTAAACCAACACACAGTTTGGGTGATTGGCTGCAATACAACTGGGAAATTATTTGATAAGAAGATTGTTAATCTGGCTTGGACTCATACAATTTATACAATTCATACAATTTAGTTGCTTAGCAGACCCTTTTACCCTAAGCAACTTACACAGTTTTAAATTCAACTAGCTCTCAAGGGTACATCGGCCTGAACTGGCAACCTTTCGCTTACGACCCTGTCCCCTTTTCCACTACGCCACCAGCTGCTCCTCAAGTCATTTCACGACCAACTGACCTACAACTGAACCAGACCGTTTTCCACTATACATACATTATAATCCAAATTTAGCTATGAACAGCTGTAAGTCTTTGGTAAGAGGAGGTTTCGCTGCTGCATATCTCTGTTAATGTTAGCACTTCCAGCATAGTGAAGCTCTGCGGGGCGGATCGCTGATGCGCTGTGAGAAAGTATGGGGAGGAAATGTCGCCCAGCAGATGTCAGTGCAGCTCAGCAAGAGAACTGTGTAGAACAAGCGGCCTGATGAGAACAGAAACGGCCTGTGTAGAACAGAAACGGCCTGATGTGACGTCAATATGCATTAATGCTAGACTGAAGTCTGTAGTTTAATAGTTGTTTCATGTCTCTTTTTGTTCATATACCTCAAGGGTCATAATCATTGATTGTGGTTTTAAGCAAGCAGGAAATTGGTTATTAGCAATAACTTTCTTTTACAGTTGATTCCCTAGAAATCTGCCTTTCTTGTGAAACTAAAGAGCTACAAGTTCTGTGAAAACAAACCAATGAGATCTCACCATTCGCCCTTTCCAGCCAAGATTCAAGTGGCTTTCAAGTGTCTTTCTTTTTGATTAATGCTTGCCAGAGCTTGGCTTGTCCTTTAAAGCCACTCGAGGCAAATCTGCCACGGCACATTTGGTTTGTTTACGTTCTCCCTGCCCTGGTCGCCTCCAGCTGATGTTGCCGTCAGCTGCTTCTCGTTTAGCCGAGCAAACCAGCAGCATGTGACCTGCCTCGCTGCTTGCTTTGCCGTGCAACACCCGCTATTTGCTAGGGCGTTTTTTCACACAGATCGATAACTCTGCCAGCCCACCCCCCTCCAGGCAGGCTGTAGATCTTCCAGCTGCCAGAGTGTCTGCCCCTTGATTCTACTAATGTACTGTCTTTCTTCTTCTCTGTTTTCCGCAGGTTGTTTGTTTGTGCGCTGTTGCTTGTGTACTGTCACACATGCTCTCCAAACTGTTTCTGTTGTGTACACTATCGGCTCCAACCCCGAGGGAGGGGAGGGCACGCGTAGATGTGGGTGTTATCCAAGTTGGACTCCTCTGTTGTTTTGCGGGAGGAGGGTGAGACCCCGTTTCTGTTTTAACCCCTTTTGTTGTTCCAGTTTTCCCCCTCCCTGTGAAATGTGACCGTGGGGCCCTTAACCAGCTGTCACGTAAATGCAAACCGCCGGGCCCTTCTAAACCTGGCATGCCTGGGAATGTGGGGGGAAAAACCCTGCCTTTCCCTCTAATCTAGACTAAAGCTGGCCTGACTGGGAATGTTAAGGAGAAAACTTTGCGTTTCCCTCTAACAAAGACTAAACCTGGCATGGCTGGGAATGTGTTGAGTGGTATCCAACGTACCATGTACCATTTGGCAGTTGTATTTGAAGTGACATTTGAAAAATTGATACAACCATGAATGTACCTTCATCCTAAGTGACGGCTTGAGATTGTTGGAGATAAAAAAGCAAGCAGCAGCCATTATGGCAGCTTGGTGTTGCTTTGCATCCGTAGTGAAACGTCTTTCTGCTCTTTTGGATTTCTTTTCAGGTTTCTAAGATAATGGAACAACAGAACTTTGCTTGTCGTGCTCAACTCTGGTAAGCAGCCTACAGGCAAACTTAGAGCAAATTAAGTTGCCAGACGTGACAATTTTTACATGGTCATTTCGGAAATATTTTCTGTTGCTTTAATGTCACTCATCTGTACCGAACACAAACTTTGTTCCCCACCATCCGTCCACTAACTGCTACAAACGAGTTCCCTCCCAGGGCTTAAAGGGAGTGACCTCATGATTACCCAATGTCCACCTTTTTTTTATTATAAGAAAATGAAAGCAGATAGTTTGCATTTTATGGGTGTTGTAGCTCTGTTTGGGGACCATTGTTTTTATGTGTTTTCACCATTTTTTTACCACTCGAGGGAAACGAGGAGAAATCCCAACTTAGGGCTTCAGTGGCTCGATCCTGCAGATTCATCCTCAGTAACATCAGGAGGATCCGTCCTTTTCATCTCCGAAAAATCTGCGCTGCTACTGCTCCAGGCACTGGTGATATCACGCCTGGGCTACTGCAATTCTCTCTAGCCCGCGGCTTCCATGTCCAGACCTCTCCATCTAAATCAAGACGTTGCTGCTCGGGAGGTCTTCAGTCAAAGGAAGTTCACTCATGCCATCCCCCTCTTCATCACACTCCACTGGCTCCCTGTTGCTGCTCGGATCCACCACAAGATCCTTACCCTCACTCAGCAAGCGACCATAGGATCAGCTTCTGGCTACCTCTGCACGCTTATCTTAGCGTACATACCTTCCATATCCTTGCAATCCTCTACTGCAGGCGCCTAGCGGTCCTTCCCTTATGGATTCGAACATCGTCCAGTTGACACTTCACTCTTCACTTGCACCTAAATGGTGGAACACCCTTCCTAAGAACGTCAGTAGATCTGAGGTCTACACTGTCTTCAAGAGGAAACGTTACTTCCGGTAATACCTTACGCCACAGTGTTGAAACCCCCCTTTCACAGAGGAACTGGTTTCTATATGGATGCTCACGTTGTGATTATTGATGCTTAGATTAGGCTGCGCTTGTTGTGCATGTTAATGCTTAGATTATGACGCTTTTATGTGTAAGTACATTTTTATTGATATCATGTTATCTCCTTGCAGCGTTAGTCTTTAAACCTTCTCACAGTATTTGTCATTAGGACAAGGTAGCTCAGTTTCTTATTGCACAATAACCCCTAAACTACAGCACTTTTCTTTACATCGCTCTGGATAAACATCTGCTAAATGATTACAACGTAAAAATGTAAATCTGGTTTTCAGTGCAGCTGTCACGCGGATTGGTGTGACTGAGACACGGTTTTCAGTGCAGCTGTTTTGTATTGGCTGTGACTCAAACACGGTTTTCAATGCAGCTGTCACGTGTATCAGCTGTGACTGAGGCACGTTTTTCAGTGCAGCTGTCATGTATCGGCTGTGACTGAGGCACGTTTTTCAGTGCAGCTGTTTTGTATTGGCTGTGACTCAAACACGGTTTTCAGTGCAGCTGTTTTGTATTGGCTATGACTCAAACACGGTTTTCAATGCAGCTGTCACGTGTATCGGCTGTGACTGAGGCACGTTTTTCAGTTCAGCTGTCGTGTATCGGCTGTGACTCGGACGTTTTTCAGTGCAGCTGTCGTGTATCGGCTGTGACTGAGGCACGTTTTTCAGTGCAGCTGTCGTGTATCGGCTGTGACTGAGGCACGTTTTTCAGTGCAGCTGTCGTGCATCGACTCTGACTTAGACGAATCTCAGCTCTTACTCAAGGTCTGGGAGACAGCTTACTTGCAGCTGAATGGCCCTGCTGTATGAGAGATCCTGCACCAAGGTTCAGTTTTGACTGGACAAGAACAGAGGGAGGACCTTGGATGGAATGGAGTTTTCTGTATGTTATGAATGAAGCAGTAACTGTAATACTGTAAAGGAGATGGGTTCACATTGTCCTTACAAGACTTAGGTTGCAGGTTGCGTTTTTCCAGATGCATACAAAAAGCCAGTAAACCCAAACCTGAGCCAAATCAGAAAAACTCGAAAATGTCCCCCTGACACCAGAGGCAGTCGAATGAACTCCTGGAAGATTGCATGAGAAATAGTATATTTTGGACGATAAAATAGCTGAATTGATAGCACAGCAGCTTAAGTATGTCGGTGACCCAGTCTCTGTTCCTGGTTTTTGGTGTTGGGTAGTTCACTGGATGTCAAAAACTTGCCAGCTGGCCCACAGTTTCTCAGGCATTGGAGACTAAAGGCTAAATATGGTCATCAACTGACAGGCAATGGGAGGGATAATATAAGGAATGCGTAACATTATTTAGCCTCAGCTGGAATAATCAATATCAGCATAAAAATACAAATATGTTGTGAGATTTAATGGCCAGTTCATGGAGAAGTGACAGCAAAGAAAGCTCTTTGCTCCTGAAAAGACTTAATGGTATGCCACTCTGTTTCAGGACTGTATATGGCTGAAGAGCCATACTGTGTATGGCTAAGAAAATACGTTTAAATGCTGGATTTAAATAGTCTGATTCTGAGTTAATCCTGAGAACAGAGCATTACAATAGCCTATTCTAGAGGTCACAAAAGCATGGATATATTGTTCTGCATCCTTTAGACAGAGAAAGGGTCTGATTTTAGCAATATTTCTGCGATAAAAGAATGCTGCTCTCAAATTTTTTTGGTATGTTATTCAGCTAAGAGATCCAGGCCAATTGTCACACGAAGGTCTTTGATAAAGAAATGGGGAGGCTCAAAATAGCCACCTAAACTCAGAATGAAGTTTGTGATAATGCTTTAAAATCTAAAAGGCTTTGCATGTCCTATTACCTGGAAGCTGAGTAGCATGTCCTATCATTTCAAATTTATAAAAAAGAAAAAACAAGAAGTCATAAACTCTTGTTTAGACAGTATAGTGATATTTAAATTGAGTCCTTTAAGCCGCTAGGTCGTTAGGAATGGATATAATGGGAAAAAGTTTATAAAGCAAAGACTTAAAACTTAAATGGAGAAAACCCATTGAGTCTGTTTGGCAGACTCCTCCACTATTGTAAATGGTAGGAAAATTAAGAACTTGAAAATAAACGGGTGAAACTCTTCCAGTAAAAAGGGGGGGGACTTTTAGTTTCCGTTTGGGTTTTGTCTTGTTTTTTGTGAGTTTCACTGGACGGTAATTTGTGGGAGAATGGATTGCAGATGTTGGTCAAGCCTGCAGGACCGGGGTCAAGTTTTTTTTCCACAGCACAGTGCCTGTGGGGGCCGGCGTGGGGGTTCTGGGGCCCCCAAGGCCTCGTTGAGTGGCAGGTGTTGGACGGCGCTTCAGTGGGCTGCGGCCGACCTGCGTCACGCCATCGCGTGCCTGGGATCCCAAAACTCTTGGTCTCCTAGACTGCAGATCACCAGGTTAGGTTACAGAAACACCGCAAGTCTCAGTGATGTTCGCTGGTTTCGAGGAACAGAGCCATGGTGCACTGACTAGGAACTCAAGTACAGAATGAAAGCTGAACCACTTTGGCTCTTTTCATGGGAAGTGTGTTTTTATTTGCTCATCACAGTTTACAGTGCACCCACTTATGCATCTGTGTATTTACTAATACAATTCAGATTAAGAAACGTTAATATTTGGCAATAAAACAAATGACAGCTGTCATTCATGTGTGTCATTCACAGAGTCTGCTTTGAGTGCCCACTATTTACCTGTCAGTGTGAATAATGGTTATTTCACTTTTTAAATTCTTGACCAAAGTCCAAAACATGACACTTGATCGGCCTGTTTGAATGAAAAAGCCATTGTTTTGCAGAAAGGCAAAAATGCATGTGATCTATTATGCCACTGCCTTCAGACCTCGAAGCAATAAACTGAGTAGATTTATTCTGTCATATGATATAGTGTCTGCAATTAAAAAAGATATATATTGTGAGGGTATAATCTGCGCAGACCTGCCCAAACAGTCAATTTTATTTATGGCCCTTATTGGTCACAGCTGTTGGGAATTGTCTCATTGCCAGTGATCCACGGATGTGCAGGAGTTGTTTCAGTTCTTAACCTGGCTCCGCTCCCTCATCAGCGCTGTTGGACTGCTGGGCCTGGCCCGAACTCGATTGCCTGCCCCCCTCGCGTCTCTATACACTTGCGTGACTGGAGTTAGGAGCCGGGGATGTGTGTGAGCTTTCACAGCAAAGTGTTGGCCTGCTGCTGGACGAATAGCTCCCATTCACAGCTTCAACGTGACAGAGCCTCTGTGCTTCTGTAACAGGGTCGAAGCGTAACCAGTGGTAGGGTTTCGGTGTGCCTGTGATAGGGCTTCGGCGTGCCTGTGATCGGGCTTCGGCGTGCCTGTGATCGGGCTTCGGCGTGCCTGTGATCGGGCTTCGGTGTGCAACAAGGTCGTGGTTCTGAAGTGCTGGCTGGAGAAGAATACAGCAGTTTAAATGGATTCGGAGTGTGACCCTGGTGTCGCCGCAGTACAGAATACAGCTGTTTAAATGGTTTGGGAGTGTGACCCTGGTGTCGCCACAGTACAGAATACAGCTGTTTAAATGGGTTGGGAGTGTGACCCTGGTGTCGCCACAGTACAGAATACAGCTGTTTAAATGGGTTGGGAGTGTGACCCTGGTGTCGCCACAGTACAGAATACAGCTGTTTAAATGGTTCTATGATGGGTTTGGCTTCTTTATCTTTAACAAAGAAACCGGTGAAATATGCTACATTAGCACCAATGTTACCTGGGATGAACCGAAATACCTGTTTATTCAAATATGTTATTAAACTGGAGTCTTTGCTGATGTTTTGAATATAGGAAACCAGTCTGTCCCGACAAACGCTCCGTCCCCATTGACTTACATCGTGCTGGAAAATGCTCAGTTTCACTAATGAAATCTGGCAGGGTGTTGTGGGGCGGTGCCGGGCTTTTCCGCTGGCTTCTCGCCGTTGGATCAATACGGAATCGTCTGTGATGCGATCCAGATGCCAGGATTCCCTCCCGGCGGAAATGGGCATTAACCCATGTGTCACACTCTCATTCCCTCCATCGCTGGCAACTATGGGAAGGATTACAGTTAGAGTTAAGCGTAACAGGAGGGGAGAACAGTTGGCCAAGGATGGGCCGTGATAATCTGCCATCTCGTAGCACACGACTACCATTGCTAATTGAAGAAATACCTCTCGATGTAAAAGATCCTTGTTCCAACCTATACTCTCTATCCTGGCCAAATGCCCCTCCCCCGTTTTCCCCTTCATTCCATGGCCTTGCTCTCTTTTTATCTTTTGTGTTGCACTGTAAAACGCGCCGAGAACCGGGGACGAGCGTGATTTTTTCTCAGCCTGCTGAATCAATCTGCTGGTTGAGCTTCCTAAGGTGTGATTCTCCGTTTTGCGCGGAGCTCCTTCTCCAGCCATGAGAGGAGTTCGAGCCGAAGAGAAGCCAAGGCTGGGCCTGGGGAGAGAGAGGCTCTGGAGCCAAGCCTAAAACGACATGCTCGTGGATGGGGCTGTTAAGGGTTATCGACAGAGCCGGGTTCCATGGACTGTTTCATTTACTTCTACATTTATTGATACGCCAGGTGGTATCCAAAGAAACTGGGTCATCATGGGTAAAGTTACATTTGGTGCAAACAAGGAAAGTGGAAACAGTACAGATAACAATAGCACAGTACCGGCACAGGTAACGAAAACACAATATGAGGAGCACCCATCAAACACTCTGTGACTAAAAGGTGTTAAATGACTGACCTTCTGATTGCTGCTGACCGTTAATTACAGATCTGTGCGTAAAAAAAGACCAGGCGGGGCCCAGCTACATGAAGGGGTTTCAAGCTGCTAAACAAAGAGTGAGCAAAATATGAGCATAAAGAGTTTACAATAGAAATCCTTTTACTAGTTTTCAATGTAATAGTCTTCTACCTTGACACATTCATGTTTTCAAGACATTATTCTTTGGTATATAGACAGCTGTGAAAAAGTCTTAGACTTTCCTTAGACAAAGGAATCTTTGAACTAAATACTGATGTATGCAAAATTTTCTTTGAACTGTGGTCACATGTTTTTGAAGATTCTGATCAATGTGAATGTTACGAGCTGGTGGAGATTCTTTTGTTGGATTTTTTCCTTTTGGTTTGAATAGGCACTGGGAAGTGTGAGGTCCACCAGCTTTCATACTCACAAGTTTTTGGTCTGTCAGGTCATTAGCCAGGCTAGCCGTAAGTGGAAGTTTCCACCCTGTATCAAATGAACCCCAAACGAAAGCGGTTGCTTTGTTATCGATTTCCGTGAGTGGCATTTTGCCATGCTTTCTCATGAATGCTTCCTCAGTTTGTATGGATTTTTGCAGTTATGAATGCTCACCTACATCTGAGGCCCTGCTCGCTGTCCTGCTCGCTGTCCTGCTCGCTGTCCTGCTCGCTGTCCTGCCTGCTGTCCTGCCTGCTGTCCTGCTCGCTGTCCTGCTCGCTGTCCTGCTCGCTGTCCTGCCTGCTGTCCTGCCTGCTGTCCTTCTCGCTGTCCTGCCTGCTGTCCTGCCTGCTGTCCTGCCTGCTGTCCTGCCTGCTGTCCTGCGCTGCGTGAGATGGAAAGGGGAGCCTGGGAAGGAAACAGAGTTGGGGCTGGGGCTACATTTCACACGCCGTGATGTCTCCCTTCAGATTACACATACCAGAAAGTATTAGTGTTTAGTGCTGCCAGAACAGGTCCCCACCTATCAGCCAATCGCTGGCTAGCTCCTCTTGCTCCTGATCCCCACCAATCAGCCAGTCGCTGGATAGCTCCTCTTGTTCATGGTTCCCACCTATCAGCTCCTCTTGCGGCAGACGGCTAGCCAGACTTTGCTTACCTAGAGTCAATGGAATGCTGTATTTAAAGGCCATTCTCCACAGAGATAAAGGCTAAGTGTCATTTACAAGGGGGACGGCTACACCCCTGCCTGCTGACAGATCCATGGCCCTGGGAGGACAAATGGGTACAACTCTTCCTTCCCAAAGGCGCTTTCCTTCACATTTACCTTGAGAGGAGAGCTTAGGGGAACTCCAGGCTATGGAGTGTTTCTAATTTCCTGCCTGGACTTAGAAGCAGGAAGTAGGCGTTACTGCCCAAAAATTCAGAGCACAGGTATCCCACCAGTGCGAGGGGGGCGAGGTGATGATTGGCCGTCCTCGAGGAAACAAGCAGGTGATGGCAGGATGATGTAATGTCTGTTAAATCTCCCCCCGCTGCTTCCTTCACTATTTGTAGGTTGTTTTGACTGTACTCCACTTAGTCACTGCTTTGTTCTTGACCTCCTCTCACCCTGACCTTGCCCTGATCTCTCTGCGCTCTCGCCTTCTCGCCCATGCTAAGGTAGCCCCAGAAGGCTCCAGACAAGAACGCAGTTGACTAACCACCCAACATATCACCCAGGCAGGGGGGTGAAGACATGAATTCCTGAAGGCCTGACAGATTCCAACCGTTTAAAATGCTGGGTTTTTTTTCTCTCCATGCGACTCAATGAGGTCTGCGTGCTGGGGTCTTTTGGAAGGTGGGCTCGAGAGAAGTGTGGCTGACCTGAGCCTTTCGAACCGACTGCTGCCTGCCTGCTCTCTCTTAAACAAGGGGTTTCTGGTGCCACCCGTGCACCCAAACCCAGCAAGAGGACAGGCCTATAATAAAGAAGTAATGCAGCACCCATATTGTTTAAAAAGATGGGACTGAATTTCAGAATTTGAGTGTCGAGTGCTGAAATAATTAATTTCACACACCAATCTTTTGATTGTTTTTCTTTTTCCTAATTTTGGACTAAACTGTGGAAGTTCAGATAAAAAATGGGCAGATCTTTATCTGTTTTACTTCTATTCATTTTAGTGACTGGTTTTAGATTTTTGAAAAGATTTTTCTTACCCTGGCTCCTGTAAAAAATTGGAGACAAGAGAAAGAGAAGTGGGAACTGACTGAGCAGTGGAGGGAGTAGGATGGCGTAATGGGTGTAGGCAGCTGTGTTTTTGTTTGTGCTGAAGGAATTTGCAGTATCGGGAGGGAGGGCAGAAGCTGGCGAGAGGAGACCATCGCTAAAGCACCCCCCCACAACCAAACCCTCCAAACCCCTATTCCTCATTTTCCTGCCTGGATGGAATGCCGGTCTTCAGGGACCACACGTTATCCTGGGCACGCTGCCTCCGGATGCAGACAGGAATGCGCTGCATCCTTACGGGAAAGATTATGAGGCTATTTCGGTCAAGTGCAGAAACGGGGGTGGTTTTGGATGTACCTGAATGACAAGACAGCAGATGGAGAGAACGTGTGAGGTGGTCTGGTGGTAGGTGGGACATTCGCTTCATGCTGTTGTATATTAATGCCAGATGGCCGGACTGCCCTGTACTCTTACAATCTGAATGCTGTTCTTTAAGACTTAGTTAGTGACTCTTCTGGCGCGTTCCTTTGGTGTTCCATAAGCTTGTACCTGGAGCCGGTACCACGCGGTGCGGTGCCTTTGTGGGCCGATGCCAGGCAGGCCTGAGGCCACCTCGCTGGGGGCCGGCCCAGCGGCAGTGCTCAGCATATGCGAGCAACCCGTGTAGAAAGGTCATCTCCATGCACGGTCTACCCTGCCCATTACAGCAGCCGGAAAGTATTTCGGGGTCCTCGCCCAGCTCAAAAAAAAAAAGGAAAAGAAAGGAAAAACGGCAGCCTGGGAGAGGAGCGGAGTCACGCTAAAGGAACAGGGAGGAGGGAGGAGGGCGTATTAATCTTACAGAGAGCTGATGGGGAGAAGAGAAGAAATGCTACCAAAAATGCTATTGATGTTGCTTGGCAGCGCGCTCAATTGATCTTTGTCCAACTGGCATCTCCCCCTTGTTATTCTAGCCCAGGTTCTGCCGAACCTGGCCCCCGTCAAAAATACAGTGAAATGGCTTACTTCAGAATCCAGCTTTTGACACTGGGCGCTAACCACCAGACAAATCTATATGTAAACCGGTCTGGGGATAGGGGAAGCCGAAGTCGTCCCTTGGGAGGTGTTTAGTGGTGTGAGGGGGATGGAGAGAGCTTTGAGTCTGGGCTGCCGAGGTCTGGGTGTGTCTCCTCCAACTCTGGGGGAAATCAGCCCAACCACCTTGTCCAGTCTTTTTTTTTTTTTTTATGTCTCTCTAATCCTTTCCAGACGAGCCAAATATTGAACCTGGATGACGCTCAAAGGCGGCGGCCTCTGGGGCGTGTAAAAGTGTTTCCCAGGGAGCTGTGAGAACTCCTGATGTTTTGGGAAGAAGGAAAGGCGATATGCCGTGCCAGCCGTCCGGCCGCACCTGCGGGCCGCCGTTTCAAGTGAGAAGAGCGGGGCGGGGCCCCCTTCTCCTCCCGTACGCTCCTGGTTATTGTCAGCACTCAGCTCTGTGTGCCCGTGGGGGGGGGGGGGGGGGGGGGGGGGGGGGGGGGGGGGGGGGGGGGGGGGGGGGGGGGGGGCGGGGGGGGGGGGGG
>JAOYSI010007384.1:0-12175 GCA_025775065.1 Hiodon alosoides | reverse complement strand
CCCCCCCCCCCCCCCCCCCCCCCCCCCCCCCCCCCCCCCGCCCCCCCCCCCCCCCCCCGAAGAGTGGGTTTTTAACGTTCAGCTTAATTTATACGCTTTTTCCAAACCTGGCTCTCAAGAGGGGGGGAAGAGAATGAAAGAGAAAAAGCTGAAAATTCCCCGCTTGTCTTTGAACTTCTTTTGACCGCACAATAATCATTTCTTTGTCCAGAGTGATGCCTGTATCCACGAGTCATTAACACGCACTGAGCTGCTGTTTATGAGCCATCCTCACTGAACTGAAGGGGAGAAGGAAAACACACACACACGTCCCTCACAAAGACCCGCACACACACACGCGTCCCTCACACAGACCCGCACACACGTGTCCCTCACACAGACCCGCACACACGTCCCTCACACAGACCTGCACACGCGTCCCTCACAAACACCCGCACACACGTCCCTCATACAGACACACACGCGTCCCTCACAAACACCCGCACACACGTCCCTCACAAAGACCTGCACACACGTGTCCCTCACACAGACCCGCACACGCGTCCCTCACAAAGACCCGCACACACGTCCCTCATACAGACACACACGCGTCCCTCACAAAGACCCGCACACGAGTCCATCATACAGACACACACACGCGTCCCTCACAAAGACCCGCACACACGTCCCTCATACAGACCCGCACACACAGACACAAAGACCCGCACACACGCACACGTCCCTCACACAGACCCGCGCAAACGTCCCTCATACAGACAGACAAACACACAGACCCGCACACACGCCCCTCATACAGACACACACGCGTCCCTCACAAAGACCCGCACACACGTCCCTCATACAGACACACACACAGACCCGAACACATGCACACGTCCCTCATACAGACCCGCACACACGTCCCTCATAAAGACACACACCCGCACACACGTCCCTCATACAGACCTGCGCAAACGTCCCTCATACAGACACACACACACGTCCCTCACAAAGACCCGCACACACAGACCTCATACAGACCCGCACACGCACACGTCCCTCACACAGACCCGCACACGTCCCTCACACAGACCTGCGCAAACGTCCCTCACAAAGACCCGCGCAAACGTCCCTCACACAGACCCGCACACACAGACCTCATACAGACCCGCACACACGTCCCTCACACAGACACACATACACATGCACACATCCCTCACACAGACTCGCGCAAACGTCCCTCACACAGACACACACACACACACACGTCCCTCACACAGACCCGCGCACACGTCCCTCACACACGTCCCTCATACAGACCCACACACACACGTCCCTCACAATGACATGCCTCTGTCCCATCACCACCCCTCTGTTCATTACAGAAGAACCCTCTCAGGTCCATACATCATGTTTCCTCTATTTTTAGTATTCCTTCTCCCCTTCAAGACAGCTCGGTACGGGGTTCTCCATTCTTGCTGGGAATTTGGATCACTTTGGGGGCTGGGCTGTGGTGGATCTTCTCGGCGTTTGGTCATTTATTTGCGTCGTCTTTAACAGGTAGGAGCCACTTATCCACAGAAAAGGGGGTGAAGGGAAAACACCTGGACAAGACCTCGCACCTCTTTGCTCTGCTTCCCAGCATGCTGCTGCTGCAGGAGCTGGAGATGGAGCTGCTCCTGCTGCTTCTTGTAGAACTCCTGAAGCTGTTGCTGAAAAGAGGCATACGAGCTCAGGGTGAGATCACCGGAGAGCGTCCGTCCAATGGCGCACGGATGACCTCCCCCTTTAACAGATCCCCGTACCTGCTGCAACATGAGTGTCTGCTGCTGCTGGAGGAGAACCTGGAGCTGCTGAGGGCTGAGGACCTGCTGCTGGAGGATCTGCTGCATCTGCTGCGGAGTTATCACCTGGGGGGTCATCATAGCCAATGATACCGGGACCTGCCATGACGGACAGAGGGAGGGAGGGATCAGAAGCTCCGTCTAACTCCAACCAGGGCTCACCGCCGCCCCCCTGATACCGGGACCTGGGGTGCAAGCGAGCCAATCACGTCGAAGAACTCGGACAACTGAGGAGAGGACAAACCTTGCAGCAGCTATTCAATAATAAAGTGGTCAATGGGTAAGAACCAAAGGCACAACTAAAGTTTGGGGATACAGCGACACGTGAAAACGAGTAAACTTTCTTTTCTCAGTCATTAATACGTTTTTATTTGTTTGATCTGTGGGCCACTACACTGCACCCCCTTTCGATTCAAAACTTCAGATGGAAAGCCAGTATAAATACAGACATGCAAAACTACAAGCACGCATATCCAAACATCACCAGTGAGAGGGAAAAAAAAAAAGAAAAAAAAAAAAAAAAGATGTATATATCTAAACCCCTATCCAACTCAGACAAAAGGTGTGAGCGCACGGCTCTGGCTAACAAGTGATTTGTTATGACACTGAGAGACCCACAGTTATCTGGGGCCTCTTAATTGGTCCAGCAAACAGTCTGAATTCCGACTGCGTCTGGATGCCGCCAGTCTTCCCTGTGACGCCTGGCACCATTAAAAGCTCCTCTCTGTGACATTTTAGTGACAAACAGCTACAGAGATGAACCTGATAACGTTTTCCCATTTGCAACTGTTAACATGTCTCTACCCCTGGGCCTCTGCGCGGTGTTTGGGGGGGTGGGGGGGAGGGCGGGGAAACCTGTGTGGCCTCGTCGCCGCGGTGATGTCTATGCCTGATAATAAAGCGGACATTAGGATGACAGCCTGACTATGCCAAGGTTACCCAAATTGTACCCCCCCCCCACCCAGCCACCCAGCCACCGCTTGTACCTAATGACGGCCCCTCTGAATTTTTCATGCACTTTTGAACGCAATTTAGCCATTTAGAAGGTGAGGCGCATTTTCTGACACCCGCCGCATGCATATTACCTCATTAATTTCTCAGAGTACAGCAGAAAAGGAACACAGGAAACGGCTATTATTAGTGAGGATACAGGACGCTGCAGCCCCTTACAAATGCCAACAAGGCAATGCACTCCGCAAACTTGGTATAATACAGTCGCTGGGCCACAACACGTTTCAGGCAGCCTTGCTTTCCTGTCCTGCACGGAGGGGCCGTCGGAGCTCTCATTTCCATGCCGAGCCGGGGAGAGGATGAAAAGACAATGGTAATTCGGCCCGTGTTGGGTCTTAATATGCAGCCTGCCTTGACTTTTTCACATGGTTTGTCCCATCATTTGCATAGCTGGGTCCCGTCCTTAATTTCACAGTCATTATGCACTGACGTCCTTATCTCTCAGCATCACTAATTTTGATGAACCAAAAATGTTTTTCTGAAGGTCGACCGGGCAGTTTGTCATAAGGCGAGGCCTGCCCGTGAACGTGCATGGGGTCCTCAGTCAATTCCACGCGGCGTGAGCCTCGATAAGCGAACTAAAATTATTGTGTACGTCTCTTCTAATCCCGAGGTTTTGGGGTACTGTTATTATAACGCATAAACATGCAACCTGCCTTACTCGGGACTCAGGAAATCCACTCAGTATTTCATAAATACAGAATCATTTTATCATTCCTTAAAATAAAATAAGATCATATATATTAAAGCTGTCAAAGCCGGCAATTTTCTTTTGCCAATAGTTGATTAATCTACCGATTAATCAAATTTAAAAGCCATGTTAGTTCGTTTCCATGTACGCTACCTAAGCTCCACCACTGGGAGTTTAACCATTAAAACATGCCACCTTTATTATAGGGCACAATGTGCCTACTGATGGCGTTTAATACCCAAGTCAGCGAAATGCATTTAATCTCAGAAAAAACACTGATACAAGAGATTGGCCAGATTGATAAGCAGTTTCGTTAATGCAGGAAATGGCATTTAACATAGAACGTATCTGCAGAAAATCACACCTAGCGGCGTGTGAACAGAAACTACACTCAATAGGCTGAAAAAATAGCTGCTTTGCTCACGCAACGGTAAAAATACGATCAGGGCGAAAAATCCTCTCTCTCTCTCTCCATAACTCATCCTGTCCCTCAAATCTCTCCCTCCTCTACGGGCCTCTCTGCTATGCTATGCTTAAAACCTAATCATCCTTATTAAACAAAACCCAGTTTCGTGCATGATTTGTGCCATTACGGTAGCTAACAAGCAAGTGAACCGAGTTAACGATCAATAGCTAGCTGCTTCAGTTTTGAACATATGACCGGCTGGCATATTTGAATCGTTAAAGTAGAAAAATCGATATTAAATTCTATACCTGTCGGGTTAAGCGAATTTCACTAGAAGGTGCATGTTCTCGCTAAACAAGAGAGGGCACTAGCCCCTGCTCCATGTTAATTCAGAGGGGGTAAATACTAGACATTTTTGAATGATTAATTCAAAAATTTTATTTGAGCCTCAGGTGACTGAAAGCCCATTGCCGTGTTTGACGGCCCAGTATTACACAACACACTTTTTGTACAGGTCCTTCAATATTCAGCACTGAACCCCCAAGTTTGGATTCTGCCCCACTACATTTAAACAATGTCAGGCACACGCACACACGCACACGCGCACACGCACACGCACACACGCGCGAGCACGTAGGAAGATGTCTATGAAAAGAAAATACATGTTAATACACTACAATACGCACATTTATAGCATATACATCTAAAACTAGCTGGCTGCCATTCCTGGGTAACTAACACCACACACAGCCTACAATGCTGTGGCTCCAGCAGATGGCTATTACAGCCCTCACTTTATTGCCCATTACTACTGAGGTCATTAGCAGCAAGAGGGATTGTACGGTTCTTAACCTATTGATCATTGTAACTACTACCATTTAATCCTGTGTCGAGCCGCTGAAAATCTACTAAAGACGGGGAACTGTCGAGGAGAAGGCCGGGAGGGAGCGTTCTTAACTAAAAACATTACTCTGGACGGCCTGTCACACCCGTTTAAAGGAAGCGTGGGACACAGGTTTCATCTCTATCCTCGATTGAAAGCTGGATCTACGGGGTAAGACCCCACAAGATGTCAGCGAACAAACATAAAACAATAAAATATCAATAAAAAAAAAATAAAAGTTTATTAAAATAAATAAATACAATGATATGTTTTTAACAGTATTAGAAACCGCATCTGACTTCCTGCTGAGTTCAGGGCTCGGAGGTAACCTCACGATAGCACCAGGGGTAAAGACAGGCACATGAATATCCAGAATATCTGCATGTGAGGAGAAAGACCCGGAACGTGCCAGAAAGAGCTGACACTACGGATTCTGAAAGGTGCCCCGATCTCCAGGTGTGTCTTTGTACGTAAAACTTAAAAAAAAATAAAATAAAAATAAAAACCAAATATTCCCACACAGCTGCAATGTTACTGTAGGCAATACACCAGCACAGACCGGCTGCCCCAAAACCCAACCCACCACTCACAAATTTCATTCCGACACAGGACTTCATCCCCCATCTACGCACAACCTCAAAACCCTATCTTTAGTCGATATACTGTTTTCAAACACCTTAAATTATAACGGCTAAAATTATAATGAATGTGTTTTACACTAACAAAAAAGTAATGATTTGTAACAAATAAAGAAACATTAATAAAATAAATAGTTTGAAATACAGAAAATGTAAATATATAAAAAACATTTATCTGCAATGTTTAAATTGAATTGTTAAAAAATAAAATTTAGCAATTGTTGAGATTTTACCACAATTACTCACACACACACATAAATTTACATTTATATTCCACACAAAACATTTTTTCCTCCAGAATATATAGAATCCAAAAATAAAAGCATAGTCCATTTTTACTATTCTGAAATACAAAAATACAAAGCACAAAGGAGGACCATGCTTTTAAATACACAGATCAAGTTGTTACTCATCAATACCATTCTAATGAGCGTGCACCAATCAGACTTCTGAGAATGTTGAAATTCTCTAATTCCGACCTAAGATTCTCTCCAGACTCTCTCCAACTGGCCCTCCCAGTAGGCCCAGAGGTCAAAACACCGATAAAAGAATCAGGGCAAATGGTCTTAGTGGTGGTAGGGAAATTAAGAGTAACTGTGTGTGTGTGAATAAGTATTTGTGTGCGTGTGTGTGTGATTAATGATACAAACTCACAGATTAAGCTTGCCATGCAGGAATAGGTTAGACCGAAAATGTAATTTCAATGTTGACCCCTGTGTCATCTTGTTTTGTCAAGACATCGAATGGAATTGAGAAGTACTAAATAATAAGCCCTTGAGAGACGAAAGGGCCATTCTGGTTGGCATTGCGGGTTTACCTCATTCAAGGCCATGGAAATTGTAAAGCTACTTGGACACTATCCTCGGAGTGATACAGTGTGAAACCCTCGCTGAAATAATCATTTCGTGGCACGCATCGGGTTTAAGCTTTGCATGAAAATAATTAGTCTTCAACAAGAACAGAATTTCTCTCCCGCCCCCCCCCCGTTTTATTGAAATTACTCACGAGAAGGGTTTCTTTTCCGGTATATACCCTCCTAAAAACTGAACAGAGATTATTGTTGCAGTTCTTACACAGCATTAACATTGTATCTAATGCTACAATTAATAATTTTAATAATAAAAATAATAATAATAATAATAATAATATTATTAAAATCCAACCATAACGTAATAAAATCAAGGTTAAAAAAAGGTCTTAAAAAGCCACACAATTTAAAGGCTAAGCCATCATTAATTCCTTTCTCTCACATTTAAGCAGCTCTGGTTTAAGCAGTGGTTTACCGTTAACAAAAACAGGATAATGGAAATCACATTTTCTCCCATTGACTGTATAGATTCGGGCGACGCAGCTGAAACCCAGCAACTGTAAAAACAAAACCCGAGACTGCCTTTTAATTCACTTTTAGACCACAAACAAACAAGTGTCGGACGGCGCAGGACACGCAAAGCGCTGAGCGAGGGGCTGCTCGCACTGCAGTTCCCACACTGGCGCTGGCTGGGCCAACACTGGGGAAGGGAGCGGAGGGCAGGGCAGGGCAGGGCAGGGCAGGGCAGGGCCGGACCCCCGGCCCCCCCACCAACACCCCCCCCTTTTTTTATTCGCCGTTTATTTATAACGCTCTTCCACGCTAGCTAAAAATCACTTGAGAACTGACGTTTCTGTGCGATTCGCACACACACACACACACACACACACACACACACACACCAGGTTGTAGATACAACACAGGTTTAAAAAAAAAAAAAACAACACCTATAAAGATATCCTTACCCATGTCAAGTATTTACTTGTTTAAGGGTTTAAAGATAAGTTAAAAATAAAGTTAGGCAAGCTTTTTTTTTAAAATAAAATTTCTTTTCTTTTTTTTAAAGGCCAGCAAAACGAATCTTAATTCAAAATGTAAAGGGTCAAACGGCCCTGCCAGTAGGAATAAAAGCTAAAATGACCACTAAAGAGCAGTGATTTGAAGTGAAAATGATTCTGCTCCCACTCCGATCGCAGTGGTCCTGAAGAGAGGCAATCTGCCTGCCTAGCCGTTGTTAAGCCACTCCCCTCAGACTGGAGCTCTTCACCAAACACGTCTGAGAAAAGGAAAAAAAATAATGAAATAATACGTGCAGAGACAACCAAGCCTAGAGTACTCACCTTCTCCCAAACTACCGCCCCTCTGGAGCACTAAAGACCCTCTTCCTTTTTCCGAGCCAAGCGCCGATGATTTATGGTTTACCAGCCCAGCAAGTTTATGCAACGCTGCGTACCTTCAAAGGTGTTATTCGAGTTGGCCGAGATTTAATTAAGATCGCAGCCTCTAAAATCCCCTTCAAATGAAAATTTACCAAAGACAATGGCCGACACGTCTTTGCGTAGATTGCTCCCGCTCAGCGCGTACCAACAACACAAACCTCGTCCTTGTTTCCATGACGGCAGACGCGAGTTCACAAATTGTGTTGCTTCCCCCCCCGCTTGTGTATTTGTCTTTTGTGTGTCAGAAAACCATGTGCCCAATTAATGTGGGCTGGGGGGGTGGGGTGACAGCAGCTGTCTCGTGAGTGAGAATGGTCCCAAAATACATCTGGAGCCAGCCCACGTGCCGTGTTGTCAATGCCTGTACATGGAGTATTAGCATTGTGCGCAGAGTTTGCCAAACGTTTTTGGAGCTGTCAAACAGGAGCAATCTGCCGTAAAAATAAAATTCTGCCTTGGTTCCGACGTGTTTAAAACGCGGAGAGACAAGTGGAGAACAGCGATACGGGAAACCGAGGCGGCTGGCTCGCTCGCGCGCCTGACGACGGCCCCTTACGCGGGGGGTGAAAGTCCGAGCTACAGACGAGACGCGTGCCCTCAAACCAGTCTGGAGTCGCGGTAACAGAGTTATGAAGTTAGTTTTTCTGTCCACTTAGGGAAGGGAAGGGTGCAAAGCACTGCAGCGGACGGTGTGTGTCACCGCATAAAACATCCCCCCACCCAACTCCTCCGTCCTACAAAGCGGGGGGAATGTCTTCGTCCCACATCTGGTAGCCGATGTCACCGTTTCAGAAATGACAGGTGATGGCAGCCTCCCGCTTTGACAGGCCACTGCACAAATAATGGCCTACCCTGAAAGGGCTAATGCACTGCTAATGAACAATCAATCAACTTTGATTACAAACTGTCAGCCCGATCAGTTTTCTCACACCAGCTCTTGCCGAGTGCAGACCCACGCAGTTGCACACCCCCAGGGCGGATACCCGCCAATCACAGTCCCACTTCCTCTAACTGACCGACTTCACTTTTCACCACAGACTACTAAACAGAATTCACCAAAAATGGCCCAAAGTAACAGATCAGAAGTGGTATCCTATAAGGGAAGGGGGATATAAAATGAAGCTGAAAGCAATCTTTCTTGAAAAGAGGAGAAAATGTGGATCTTTTAAAAATGTGTGTCATTATATGAATTCATTAATTAAAAGGGGATTAAATAACCGGAGACGTTCCTCATCATTAAAACTTAAAACCACCACTAAAGTCAACAATGTTCTTCAGTTAAATACCTCAGTGGTATCTGGAAGGGTTAAATTAGCCCCGAAAAAGAGAAGTTGATGCAACTGAATTAGTTACCCATTTCTCGAGTCACCACACACACACACACACACACACACACACACACACACACACACACACACACACACACACACACACACACACACACCACCGCATGTTTGTTGCAGGAAGGTTTCACTGTTGACATTAAGGGTGACTGCAATCAGGTTAAACGGCAAAGCTGTAATGGCGTCAAACAGAGTTCTCCGTCTCATAATTTAACATGACAGAGCGAGGTGAGGATAAAGCAGCGTTCACCTCTCAGCCTCTCTCACCTTCTACAGAAACTCTTCCCGCGACTGGGAGTCAGAGAGAGACGCGCGCACACACACACACACACACACACACACACACACCGAATATAATCCACGTCATGCACTGAACAGCAGAGCCTGAAAACACACACACAACTTCTTAAATATTCAAAAGTGAACACAAACAATCAGACAAATAACTCAAATGCAAAAAGCCCCCGGTCATCCTTCTAAAACTTCAAACCAGTGTCGGCAGTCTTCAAAAAGTAAGCCTCAAATCCCTTGACAAGCAACAACAACTACTGACAACAGCTGTGAAAATTCACTGTTAAAAAACACTAGAGATTAAAAAAAATAAAAATAAAATAATAATAATAATCACATCACAATTAAAACAAAAAAAATGTTGTTTTTTTTGTTGCGACATAACATGTCAACACAGCACACATCATCAAACACTCTAAACCAGAACACACAGCGCTGTGTCTGGCCAACTGCAGAGCACAAACCCTAAATCCATCCACAGGTCAAGCAACAACAAGCTGAAAGTGTACTTTACAGTCCCCTCTGAAAACGCGTATCCAAGCTCCTTTAACAAACTCCCCGGCAGAATTAAACAGTCACAACAATGCACAACACCACCATTACCACAAAGGAGATGTAAGACCGTCCTTATCCTTTCCTTTTTTCCCAGGACAAATGAAATTGTCAAGTTTTACACAAGAAAGCTGACGAAATTGCAGAATCAATCATATTGACAAACCTGACAAACTCCATTTAGCTGGCAGGGTAAACAGAGAGAGAGAGCGAGAGAGCGAGAGAGAGAGAGAGAGAGAGAGAGAGAGAGCGAGCGAGGCTGGGCCGAGTGGAGAGCGGAGCAGAGCGCGAGAAGCTGCCGGCGCGGCGGCGTCTCCGGCTTTTCCTCGGGATACGGGCAGATTTGCACGCGCAAGGTTGCTTCCCCCGGCTGACAAGATACAAAACTATCCAATCAACCACGCCCTTCTCCACCAATCACAACCGGCCCCCTAAACATAATCAGTTCAAATGGCCCCACACAATGGGACGCCGCGGGCCGAGACTGCAGGTGAAGCTATGCCTTTGTGTGGGGGGCCCTTTAAAGAAAGCACAGTTGACGGCTGTTAACCCTTTGACCCCTGCAGAGCCTCTGGCCCTGACAGTGAAACAATGGCAAGCTTCAGAAAAGGGACCCTTTAATTAAACAACAGATAAGTAAACAGAGCTTGTGGAAGTATAAATGAACGAGGAACAAAACGCCTGGCTTTTTATTCAATCTTCATTGTTCTGTTTTTTTTGTAAATGTTTACTATAAAGCGCACCCCCCCCCCCCAAAAAATAAAAATAAAAAAACAAACTCCATTTCAAATTATAATTTCACAACAAACAAACAAACAATCTTTTTTTAATAACATATATACAAAATGGTTTAAACTGAATTCACCTAATTGTTGCATTTTAATAAATATGAATAGTTTATATTGAATCGAAATAAACATTTTTCTACTCTTTCGGAGAGGCAGTTAAGTAAATATACAATATTACGGTTAATTAGTGGGGAATAAATCTACTATTTATTATAGAATACAGATTTTTTTTTATAGAATATACATTTTAATAAGAAATAAATTAACAGATTAAATCTAGTAAATATGAGTAGTAAACCTACTATCCTAATTTGAAACGGAAAAGAAAACAGAATCCTGCCACCTACTGGATATTTCATACGGCGAGAGCAAAAGAGCAGAATAAATACTCTTTTCTCCACAAAAAGACAAATGCCTAAGTTTTAAGGATGCAAAATCCCATTTTATTAACATTTTATTAACATATTAACAAGGAAAACGAAAAAAAAATTAACGATAAGAATTATTACAGCTTAGGTTTATTTAAAAAAAAATGTTTTAAGATACTGTCCACACTCCGTAATAATATTTTCTTACAAGTTACCTTTCTTTAGTTAACTCAATTCCAGAGATGACGATATCATGTTAATTAAAACATACGGACGGAAGCAAGCGTCGATATGGGATTCTATAATGAAACTTCAATACGTAAGAAAAGACTTGTTTTCTAAAATAAAAAAGGATGCTCTGATCAAGTACATTAGCGAAGACACACTTCTAAAACATTTCACTGCCCTCATCAATTAGTGACCAAAAATCAATCTTCCATAAACCAGCTGACCTATTTTAAAAATACCGACTGAAAAGACCTCCGTGTGTCAAAAATGACAATTCCGACACGTTATCGTAGTGAATAATTAAATAGAGGAAAGGCTCTTTAATTCTCCCCTACACAAAGACCCGCACACAGCGCGCTCACGCTAACAGCGGCGGTCTGTGTTCTGACCACGCTCCTCTTCCTCCCGTTCCCTGGGGTAGCTCGTCGGCATATTCTCAATAAAACACCTTCTTAGCAGTAATAGGCCACTGTTCTCATTTCAATGGTCCCAACGGCTTCATGATAAATTTAGCAGACGTACAGTTCAAGCCTTCTTTCCTTCTTCTCCCTGCGTGTGTGTGTGTGTGTGTGCAAATGCCGTTCTCCAATAATTACACCAAAGCAGTAATGTACTGTAATACATAAAGGTTTTTTTTAAACCACCTACAAACGCACATTATCAAGAGCCGACACCTTGAGTTGATCTTTTAACCACGTTTCTCCCGAAGATTCAGAAACAAGCATTAGCCTTCATGAACGTGTTTGTGTGACACTTAGTAACTCGGAACATAATGCCTATTTCCTGTCTCGCTGTGTTAAAGTGAAATGAGAGGGCGTGTGTCCCCCGAGCCGGGCGGGGGGGGGGGGGGGGGGGGGGGGGGGGGGGGGGGGGGGGGGGGGGGGGGGGGGGGGGGGGGGGGGGGGG
>JAOYSI010007383.1:0-12176 GCA_025775065.1 Hiodon alosoides | reverse complement strand
ACATGCTTTGTAAGTGGGAAAACCTGCAAAATCGGCAGTGTATCAAATACTTGTTCTCCCCACTGTATATATATATACACACACACAAACACACACACTTTACTATATTATTATTCTATTGAAACATCAAACAATAATAATTAAGCGTTAGTTTTTTGGGGTTTAGTTCAGTGTCCTTAAAACCTCTTTATAATTCTGTTTAGTATGGTCTGAGAATGTAAACAGAACGTAAACAGAACGTTAACAGAATGCCAAAAGGAAAACTCAGAAAGCAGATGCTCCACCTTGTCAGCTTTATTCATCGTCTAATGTTCAGGAAGGGCCACAAACCAGCAGAGCACAAACCCAAACCTGCATTCGGGGGAATAGGGAACAAACGGAGAACTGGACCGGTTTTAATAAACGTCAAAGCAGCTTTCACACTGGGGCGGTTGGTCTTACACGCAACAACAGGGTCCGATTCACCTGGTAAACCTGGACAACAACAACAAAAATGACAAAATAAAAAACAAAGAAGACGAATCTTGAAACAGTACATGACCACAACAAGGATTCAACAAGGAGTTTGTCACAACGCTTATAATCATGTAGTCGAGATCTGTAAGCTCTGATGCCGTTTTTGTGATTTGTAGTCACTAATGTGTAATTAATAGGTAGTATTAGTATTAGCCATTACCTGAATTAACTTACTACTCATTAATCCAAATTAAATTCAGACAAGGGAGTTCATTGAGATAATAAAAGATTAAAAAGTACAGATAACTGCAAGACTATTATTAACAAGGCTAGAGTATGTCTAGATGTTTGAATGTGTTTTTGAATTATACATTTTACATTAACATTTTTATATTATTGTCACCTTTGGTATTGTTAGCCAATTACTGCAATACCCAAACAATGAGGGGTAGGTGGGATTGGAGCCAAGACCATGTGAAATCAGCAGGGTCAGCGTTCCTGAGATGCGTAATGATAGTTTAAAAATGAATGTCTGATAATGGAATGTGTCAGGAAAGCAGAACGCTGAAGGTTTTATGCATATATTACCATTGGAAACTTTATAAAAATAAATGACGGAATGCTAACTATTTTCACCAAATTCGGAAGGGAAAACTGTACTGAAGGGTCCCGACTCCCCACCTTAGCACATGGGGAAGAAGTAGAAGCAAGGCTCATCCAACCAAAAAAAACTTTGGAGCCGCCCATCATTCAACACACCGTAGGCCATGCCCCCAGGGAGGAGAGGCCACCCTGTGATCTGGCAGGCTCCTGAGTAGGAGACAACCCCAAAGCTGACCCGCTGTCAGCCAATTGTGCATTGACGCTTGGGACTCTCCGATCAGTCACCAAAAAAAATGGTCCCGATTCAAACCTGCAAATCTGAATTACAGGACTCACCCTGTGCTTTGTGCTAAACTTTAAACCTTATATGCAATTTTGACTGAAAAGAATAGCCTCCTACTCCTGAAAATCCATTGATCGCTTTTACTGTTCATAATGAATTATTATTATTTTATTTTTTTTACAACATATTTAAAATAATATAGTTATTACAGTATATATATAAAAGTCTGTATTCTTAAAATTTTTGACTGACAGGACACACCTTTCAAACATGGAGTAAAATTCAGGTCATGTTACCAAACTGTTTAGCAAAACAAGTTTAAGAGAATAGCATCTATATATTTTTTTACCCCCAGACACTAACACAAACAGAAACTAAAAATTAAGATATTTATTGTACCCGATTATTTCATTAATTTATACTATTTCTAATGTATGCGCCAATATAAATGTCCTGTTAAAATGTGCAGTTTACATGTGGGAGAACTATGAAACATGAATAACAATAAAAAACATATTCTGACCAATTTAAATAAAGCTGATCAGCTTCTGGCATGTGGGATTGCATCTACACACACACAATTTAACGGCACATACAAAACATTGAATAAAATCTCCAAAAGGATGCATGATTTCCATTTTTAATCCCCTACCTGGATATGTCCATCACATGATATGTCCATTACCAAGCAATATTTTATTTGCACTGATTCGTACACAGATAAAAAAAAAAAAAAAAAGTTTACAGTCAAGTCGAACTCCTAACACAAAGCAAAATGATCTTTATACCTTATACTTTATATCAGCAAAAGGCTGCTATCTCTAAAGCAATAAGCAGAATGAAAACATAGTACATACGGTCATCTCAATACACCCACAAATCAAATACAGATGCTTAGCTGGGTTTTTTTTCCTTTACATTCACTACTCAATGTGTTCACACACAATGTTGCAGGGATGGGTACAGATAAACCATATATAACATGAGGTTCCAGCACCATAACCATGTGACTTACATTAAAACAAAAAAAATAATAATAATAATTTAAAAAATGACATATTTAAACGGCATTGTTCCTGACACAGTAAAATCTGTTTTAATATGGCAGGTGAATGTAAGGGTTTTTCTTATTGGGAAGCAATCGTTCTGGGAGTCAGAGCATGTGGCATTGGTACAGAAGGTTCTGCTTCTGGTATTAATCAAGAGCTAAGTAATTAAAAAACGTTCAAGGTACATGACGTGTCAGCATGACGCTGATGACTGATCAGTCCAGTCAGTAACAACTGTCATTTAAAAACAAATTCACTGGCACGTTTGCAGAACTCTGCTCAAAATGTTAAACAAAATCCATGCTGTTCAAAAGAGTTTTGATCAAAATTAAATAAAACAATTCCTAAAAAAAAAAAAAAGTCCATTATGTACAGATTTGTCAACAGTTCAACAGCCTTAAATTTGCAATGTTAATATTTCGTTTTCTTAAAGGAAACCGATGTGGTTTTTGATCACTGAGTGTTGAATAATTTGAAACGTGTAAGTTTCGAGATTTATCTGAGAATGCATTCACCCTGTTTAAAGATGCAAGCAAAACCTTCCTAAAATTCTTCAAATGCTGACCATTTCAAGAAAATATGGAGACTACAGCTTCCGTAGACTACACTTGACCTTACTGACATTTTTATACAATCTGAGGTATGGGTTGTCTATTTTGGTAGTGGGATCACACGGTCGGTATTACTGCGTTAATAAAACAAATCTATGTTTCGTAACATGAATTTTATCCTAAAATATGGACTGTGTAAAATACCATTAAAACATAGTGAGACATACCCCAAAATAGTGTTAGTTACACAAGAGATACAAAGATTTCAAACTTGTCACTGTCCACATATTTCGAGTTGCACCTTGAATCAAATGTCCATAACTAAATCACAAGGTTTATCAGTTTTAAAAGATATTATAAAAAGGAGGAAAAGATTTGTATACATTATAAGAAATTATATTTATATATATATATATATATTTGTAAGTATTTATATATCTACATATGCACAATTGACCTAAAGTGAGATTGAGTTCATAAGCATTCCTAGGATTAGGAGGCCACCTGTGTAACCAGCGGAGGCGTCTGCTGCTCAGGTGTGCTCAGGTCTTTGGGCAGAGAAGTGACCTCCACCATGCCCGCCCCTGTGCGCGGAACACCGGTGTTCATCAGGTGCCTCTGTAAGTGTTTGATCCAGTCCTCTTGGACGGAGAGAGGGCCCTCGAAGACCAGATCACAGAACCTGTGCAAGGGAATCAAACAGATACCAGTTTCAGCCCGCGCACTCACAGGGAATTGTGCCAAGGGGCATCCCGCTGAGAGAGTCTACAACAAATCAGTGCCAAGGGGCTGCCCACTAAGAGTCCACAACAAAAAAAAAATACAATAAAAAGGGCGAACAGAATACAAACCAGCTGGTAGATGTCACGTAAACCAGTGGTTACTCAAACTGGGGTCTTTGAGCCGGGGAAAATTCTATATTCTTATTATGACGGAGTCCTTGTGAACGACCACTGGGGCTTTAAAAAAGCCAGGCTGTGCGAACGAGGCAACAGAGAGCAACTCTTCTACCTGCAGGTCAGCCTGTAGATCTCATCAGCTGCATGTGGCAACGCAAACATCTTCTTCTTTGGCCCAGGCCTTGATCTCTGCTTCTTCTGTTTACAGTCATATGCTATAAAAAAAAAACATCCTTACCACCAGTGGTGTAATAACACTGACAACAATAAGAACTACAGCAAAATAAGGACATTCACTTCCACCACTGGGCATCCGCTCTCCTTCCTGTAAATCTACCTGCTCCAGGACATTAGCACAGAAACCCCTCCACACTAAAGGATGAGAAAGTGGAGAGAGCCTAAGGAATTGTATGAGACCTGCATATGCAAGAAGCGCAGGGACAGGCGACGCCCCATTCTCAGGACTCGTAGCGTTTATCTGCGTTGGCAAAGACAGTGGGCGGGACCAAGGGCTTACTTGTTCCCTCCAGCAAGGCGGCTCTTTTGCGTCGCGCGTATGCCCGGAGGTGATTGGACAGGCTGACTGCACTTGGAAAAATCGTGTTACAGTGTACGCACACCTTCTTGCTCAGTTCTGTCTTCTCTGGAAAACAAGGGGAGGATAATTAGAATCAATTTGAACACAATTAAATGCCAAACTCAAAAGAAATGGAAAATGTAAAAAGTCTAAGATTACTAAAGCTAAAACATTAACGCTATAGCCTAATTGTAGATGGTTGGGTTAATTAGCAGTTATATGGGCTAAACTATATAAAATAGTAGAATTTGTCAAATTAATAGATTTTTTGTGTCTAAATTTTTATTTATTAAATAAAAAAGTTTTAAGTTTTTAATTCACTCACAAAATAAATGAATACTTCCAGCATCGAAGTTCAGGATGGAATTTTCAGGTTAACACTGGCTAATATCAATATTTTTCACACAAAAGACGTTGGAATATCCGTCGGTGATATCAGGACTGGTTTGCATACGTGCTCATCTGAGATCCAGCAGAATCTCTGAAAAGCTTGGTTTCCATTTCTATTCATTAACATCTTTCCAGATAAGATTGAAATGCTTATTTGGATTGACATAAAACAAAAGGTGTATAACCGCGGCGGCCGTTTTCCCCATTCTACATCAAAGAGCGCCATGGCTTTTCATTTGAATTTCAAAGGAGCTTGGTGGCATGTGTTCTTTTTGAATGCGTTACAATAACCGAATCGATCGTGAACTTTTTCAAATAGATAACGTGCGCGCCCCTCGAGACTTTAACATTGCCCGATATGCAGAGAAACTGGCATAAATATTTAAAAAGCTCTGCAAATGACTGAAACTAAACATGAAGTTGTGTAAATAATGGAATCCGCAGAATTGCTAAAACATGCAGAACAGCTGTAAGACAAGACACTTTCTATTGCAGCCTTACACTCATTACTATCGATGGGGACAGAGCAGTGCAAATAAATTGTTTGAACTCCTGCTTACCGAGGCTTTATATAGAAATGAAGCATCTACGGCTAAATTGAAGTAATTACCATGTAAAGTATGTGAAAACATGCCGTTGCACAACCTAAAGAGAGTTCAGATGTCTTCTGAAGCAGATATAACAAACTAAAACCAGCTTGACTGCGGCAGCCGCAGTGGCGCGTGTTAGCAGTAAGACAGAAACGGTGGCTAGGAATTTCTGATTGGACGTGAAACTGTGACGTGTTCATTGTGTGCAGCACGCGCTGGCACATACGCCAACACCAGCGGGTGCCAACACCTGTCAAAGGTTCAACTCTGATCAGCCAGGTCCCGCAGCTTCTGTTCTGAATGGAGCCCTTACCTGGCACCCAGGTGGACTCCACACCCGGGGGTTGTGTCATAGAAACCCGCTCTTTGGGAGGGGACGCTCCAAGACACTTCCTGGCGGTCTGCGAGCGGTTGCCCATCTCCATCTCCTCGTCCAGCTTCCTCTTCTTCAGCAGCTCAATTAAAGTGCTGGAGGGAGAACCTTTAACCCCAGGCTTGTTCTCCGACGGTCTCCGCTCTAGGCCCTCTGCATCCTGCCGAGAGGACACCTGCCCCCAGGGTTTAGCATCCTGGCTCACGTGCTGGATCTTCACCGGGATCCCCGTGGGAGAGAGGAACAGGCCGTCGCTGCTGGCGAACTTCTGCGAGACGAATGGCCGGGAGAGGAAGCGCTTCTTGTTCAGCACCTGCAGGATGCGGCGGTACTCCTCCTCGTCCTGCATCATCTCGTTGAGGATACACAGTGGGGACTTGCTGGTGCTGGAGACGGTTTTACCAATTCGCTTGAGGTGGCCGCGGACGTGGTTGGACAGCCCCGTCTTGGTGTCGAACCAGCCTCCACACAACGGACATGTGTGCTCCGACTGGGACTCAGCTTTGTGTGCTGCAACACACCAGAAAGCATTACTGACCTTCAGCGTAAAAAAATCAGTGAGACACTTCATTTTCAACCAATACTAATGTTATAATAGGATATCTGTGCGGAATGGGAATGTATTATTACTTAATTTATAGCTTTCTACATCGGAAAATTAGGTAAATGATGAAAAGACCTGTGGCCTGTGTTATGTGGTTATGTGGGGACAGCACGCTAAGTAACTGATCTCTTGGCTGGCAGTGTGCCTGCAAGCAAGGATTTAGATTTAACAGGAGAGGAAAGGGGAAAGTCAAGCAGATTTTAGGGCATTGGTGTTATATGCTTCTCAAACCCTCTGGGATATCACAAGTATGGCATCAGAAGGATAAGAAAAGGGTAAAAACATGAAGTGGGCCTTCATGTAACAAAACAGCCTGGTGTTTGAAAGCCGTAAAATGCTTTCAGACTTAACAGAGAAAATGGCTGCTTTTTGGGGAACAAGATATTTATATAATGAGTTATCTAAAAAATGCCAAACGGTCGTGGCACCTTTTTTCATTCTCCGCGTTCCAGCAATCTTCCGGCGGATCCGAGGCCTTCTGTCCTGAGACGCCACCTGCTCCGGTGACACGACGTGCCGTGCGTCGTAACTCAGCCCCACCCTGTGCAGATGTCCCCGCACGTGATTGGACAACCCAACCCCCGACTCAAACAGAGCGGGGCAGTATGGGCAGGACTTGCGCTCGGCCCCGAAAGGGGGCGCGTCAAAGTCAGCGAAGGGGTTGGCCCCAGGCCCCGTGCCGGGCTCCGGGACTTCTCCCGACACATCCGTCTCGATGCACTCCTCCTTCACGATGAGCTTCTGAATGCCGTCGCTCTCCAGGCTGCAGCCTTTTTCGAACAGTTCCCGGGTGGAACCCCGGTCTTCTTTGGCAGGAAACCTCTGCCTCCGGATGAAATAGTTCCGGGCGTAAGGGTTCTGTTTGTTTTCGTTGCTGTCGAGGAAGTTGGCCGTGGCCTCGCTGGTGTAGTCGCTGAAGTCGTACGGATCCTCATAGCCCCCTACCTCCATTGCCTCGGCCGAGTCACGCTTCTTTGGAATCTGTTCGTGTTTTGGTAAAACCACATGGGCAGCCTTGTCCATGGTGTTGTGAAACGGAGTTGACATTTTCCTTTTGGAGGGAGACTTCCGCGTAACCGAGCGCTCGGCCGCTAAACGCCGGCTGTCAGAGTCCTCACTATCGCCCTGACAGTTGTCAGAATCGTAAGCAGAGTAGAAGATGCTATTGGACTTCTCCGTTTTTGGTGGCTTGTAGTAGCTGGAGAGGGGGTTCGGCTTTTCCAAGCTCCCTGAGAGTATTGTCCCGTAACCTTGGTCGTCGTCATCGTAAGCGTCGCCGACGTAAGGAAGCCCAGTCGTGACATCGATTCTTTCGGCCTGCTGAGGAGATAGTTTGCTTTGCTTGTCACCACGACGTAAGGGCGGCGACAGCTTGTTTAGTGCATTGCCAGGACTCCACTTTGACGGCGGGGAGCCGAAACCCTTACGGGCCTTTTGCGCAACTTTGTTCTTTTTGAACAGGTCCGCTAGGCTGTTCGACCAGAACGGCAGTTGCGCCCTTTTTCTGAAAGCCTGCTTCTCTAAACATAACTTTGGCTTCAGCTGCAGTCTGTGAGCGTCGGCTTTTTGGGATCGGCCCGCAAACTTGTGCTGCTCATACACAGGCGCAGTGCAGTCGTCGCCAGGATCGTAGCACGGGCTCGAGTCGCGTTGGTCCGAAAATGCCTGCCGGTGAATGAGCTCCACGTGCTTCTTCAGGACATTTCGGTTGGGAGTGCTGAAAGGGCACACTTTACAGTGGAAAGGCTGAAGGCCCGACGCATGGTTCTTCCCCGGGGTGAGCTTCCTGCGCTCCTTCGGCCCCTCGTCTTTCCTCGTCATCAGGTACTGGGGCTTGCGCGTGATGCGGTGGGCGGTGTACAGGTGCGCCTCCAGCTCGTGCTCGGTCACCGCCATGTGGTTGCACTCCTCGCAGCAGTAGTAGCGCTTGTCCTTCTCGTGCGTTTTGGCGTGCTGGACGAACGTGTTGGGGCAGTTGGTCCCGAACACGCACTGCGGGCACTGCAGCCGCGCGTTCCTGCCCTCGTCTTTGAGCTCGTTCAGGCCCTTGATTTCCTCCATCAGCTTCTCCCTCCGCTCCTGGTGGATGATCATGTGCTTCAGCAGGGAATTGCGGTCGCGGAAGGAGCGCCCGCATTCTCGGCATATGAAGGGCCGTGGTACATTTACATGGCGAACCTGATTGTTCCCGTCTAAGTGATACATCATATGCCTATGCAAATGCTTCTTCTCTTTAAAATTAACGTTACACTTTGTGCATGGGAAAAAGGAAGGCTCGTCTTCTGAGCTCAGCTCTGTTAATGGGCTGCTCTTCAGCTGCTTCAGTTTGCCGCCTACATCCGCCTCCAAGACGTTGTTGGCCTCGTGGTTTTTTCTTGCCGGCGGTTTCAGAATAAGTTGCTTGATGGCCTCAACGGCTCCACCAGGATACTTTTCAGATGGATCCACTAAGGTTTGGGAACTGGGCCTTTTCCTGAAGGTGGACACCTTGTTATTTGTAATGGTGTCCGGTAGGATCTCCTCATATTCGGAAGCATCGTCTGTCGGGGACCTTTCGGATATTTTGGCAATTTGCATGTCCTTTTTATACTTCCTCCTCCTCCGGCCGGGGGACAGAGGTGCATCAAGCTTCCTTTCCAGTTCCGGTTCGTCTTGATCGCTCCACAGGAACTGCATGAACTCCTTCTGGGGGTCCCAGTTCAGGTCGTTCACGCTGTCATAGTCATCAGATGAGCTCTCCGACGACTCCATCACAAAGTCCCATATCCTTCTACCGGTTATTCCCTCGACGGACCTGATTTGGCTGATAGGCGCCTCTTCCGGGTTCTCCTCCGAGAGTTGGCCGTGTGCGTCAGGCTCACTGTCGTCGTCCCCAGATGGAGTGGCGTCGGCCTTGGTCCGTGCGGGCGGCACTTCTGGGCTGAAACCCGGCGCGCCGTCCGTTTCATTTGACCCGGGTCCGGCGTGCGTGTGCGTCGGCTGGGGCTCGGAGGCCTTCCTGGGTAGCCCCGTTGCTGCAGCCCTGCCGGGCTCCTCAGCGGTGACGCGCG
Organism: Hiodon alosoides; assembly: GCA_025775065.1. Lineage (NCBI taxonomy): Eukaryota > Metazoa > Chordata > Actinopteri > Hiodontiformes > Hiodontidae > Hiodon > Hiodon alosoides. Next base: position 2,751 of record JAOYSI010007383.1, on the reverse strand, counting down.
GGCCGGGTCCATTGGGGAGCGCCCTTGTCGCCGCTCCGTCTGTAGTGCTGAAGATGGCAGGGGCGTCACTGCGAGTTGGCTGGGCTCCATTTACAGTCTTCTCAGTGCGGTCCTGAGGCAGCACCAATGGCAGTCTTAAAGCACTGCTCTTCTGAGCGGGTGTCTGACTCTTAACTGGCTCCTGAGTGGGGTCAGTGCTGTCCGAGATAAAGTCTGCCTTTGTCTCCTCCTTGGCGTTCTGCTTCAGGTCAGCCATCTTTGCAGGGTAATCTAGAACATACGAAAAACCCATCAGGTGAATTCATCATGAAATCGATCACATTAAACTCTGATAAACTCTTTGTGATGTAGTTCTCTAGGACTACAAAAACATTAATATGTGTGTACATTTTCCTGAATTTGCAGACCTAACTGTAGGGAGTGGCTTCCACAGAGGTAGCCAATCAGAACCATTTATAGACATTAGAGATATTTCATTCTCTTGGTTTGCATCTATATATTTCAAATGCAATAATTTAGCATGCAAGAAGAGTTCGGTTTGCACACAAAGAAAGTGCAGGCAACGACCCCTTTTTTGGATGAGAAATGACACCAGCATTATTCCTAGTTGCATTATGATCCCATGACCCCCATTTTCACCCGCTCCTCTGGCGGCACACCCCGCTGTTAGCCCTGAGTGCACTGGTGCGCTCTAATTACGAGAGTGTACAGAATCCACACCTCCTGGCTGTAACCTTCCTGCTCCTCCCTTTTAAAAACTCTCAGCTGCCGCCGAAAAGAAAATGCTCCAATTTCCATGGGAACAAAGGTACACCTCCAGTGAGATGGTATTCCTTCTTCTCACTCGCAAATGGTGCCAAAGCAGATCCCAGCAAGAGACGGACGCGCGGCTCCAAACCTCACAAATGGGGACACACAAACTACCGTTAAACACCAGAGCCGATTGGCAGATTGAAAAGAAAAGGGGAAACAATGTAGTCCACCAACTCCCGCCAAACGCACCGGCTCCGGAAAAACTAGCACTGGCTCCGGAGCCACTGAAAATAGGGGGGGGTTTAAGACTAAAGCTAATCAGTTGTAAATACTAAGTAAACTGTGAGAGGTGAGGTGACGTTTTGCAGCTTATGCGTTTTAATGTCCACAGATGACGATGTTGTCGTTCTACAGCTAGGCAAATGTGGTCCTGACATGCTACCCAAGCTCCTCTCAACAGGAGGGGCCTCTTGCTAACAAAGTGGTGAATTCAGTGTTAATGAGTGGCTTTGCCATTGCCTCCTCCGAGGTACAACCTTCCACGTTTCATATTCACCCCATCTGTCGGGGTGTTAAGGGTTCGTAGGGCGAGCAGCAGACGCCGCTCGTTTCCAGCAAACTTTACTGCTCCTCTCCAAACAGCAGGGAGGCAAGCCACCAGAATACAGAGTGCTTTAAAAAAATCACAGGTTTCATTAACGCCCCTTCCGCCCCGCTTCCCGACTCCACGTCCCACATCACAGACCGCGTCCGTTATCCGCGCGCTCCTTCCCTTTCATTAATGCAACCACAGTCAAACGAAGAGGCCGGGACCATTTCGCCAGAAGGAGTCATTACTAAGCGCGAGTCAATGCATACATTATTAACCAAAATCATATTTAACCTGTTTCTAGCGGGTGGCTCGCATTCACCGCGGTTTTGAGAATAAATTTGACGGCTTTTTTTAAAGATCACCGAGCAGAATAGTAAAAACTGTACGGCGGTACACCGTCGCCTTCTGGGGGACGGGCTCCTGTTCGTCCCCCTCCGCCGTGGAGCCATCCCATTCCAGAGGGGTTTTAATTCTCCACCCTATTCTCTCTTCACAAACCATCAGCACTTTCACTGGCACCTACCTCGCACTTCACCTTGAGGTTACAGTAGGAAAAAAAAAGCAACGTGATAATTGCACATTATCATAATTATTCTCTAATCCCCGAAGATCAAGCTTCCTGGGACACTGAAGAGTAGAAAGCAAGCGCGAGGTACGTATAATTAAACAGGCCTTTTCTGGATTTATTGGCTTTTAGCGATTTCCAACGTTCACCAAAACCTCATATGAAAATGTAAAAAAAAAAAAAAAAAAAATACATTATTTTAATGCAATATCTATGCTGGGACGGATTTCTGTGCGGCTGCAAAGAGAGTGATTAACATCTTCAGGTAACATCAATAGATGCACTGGCATACAGCCTAATATTAGGACTTACACTGAGCGAAGCTGAATTTAACCACTCAGAGATTTAGTTAACTTCTGGGTTAAGGTCAGGGGTTTTTATTGCATTGAAATAGAGGACTAAAATGCACACTTAACTAGGTTAATTTATGGATATCATTCACTCTATATTCACCGCGTCTACAGACTGCAGTGTTGCATTTTCACTTACAGCAGACCATTAAGTCTACCTCACGCGGCGCTTCTCGCACGCCGCGCAGTCTGCTCACGAGGAGATGGACCTGTGGCATGAGAGTGTCGGCCAGAACACAAGACGCAGTGTGGACAGTAGCCCTCGATGCCACGCCAGCCACGATGTTCGCCCTGCCCGTTACTTGCACGTCCAAACAAGGATGTGCGTTACCTATACAGCTGCACATCCTTCCTTGGGCACTGGGGGGGGGGGGGGGGCGACGGATTATTCAAAAAGGGGAACATTTTAACAGAAAAAACACCGAAACGAAGTTTTAAAAAATGTCAGAGCGATTTAAGGTGAAAAAGAGGAGTTCAAAAAAAACAACGTA
>JAOYSI010007382.1:0-10026 GCA_025775065.1 Hiodon alosoides | reverse complement strand
GCCATTCGGGGGCCAAAACGCGCCCCGGATGTGGTAAAAAACCTTCTGGGCGGGTGGGGGGGGGGGCGGGGCCCCACCCCCCCCCCCCCCCCCCCCCAGACGCCTAGGATCCTCCGCAGGCTACCTGTGCTCACCTCCCAGCTGTGCTACGCTCTTATAACACTCACACCATTACCCAACTCCCGAAAGGGGCACCGTTTCCCCCATCAACATTCCTGAGCGTCCCCCCGTCAGCCCAATACTGCAGTGAGGAAGGAAGCTGTGGCAGGTCACCTTCGGGGTGGAGAGTGGCCCTCAGGCACAGGCAGGGAGATGGCACGTGACTGGTCAGGTGACAGACGCGCGCGCTCACATGGCACAGCTGGACCAATCAGGCGGCGCCACTCTGGTGCAGCAGAGTCGGGGCTATTAATAGACGGAGAGGTTTTCTGCGCACCCTGCTCTGGCGCGCCGGAGAGAAGAAAAAGGGTCACACTCAGCATTCTCGGGAGACCGCGAAACGCCACGAGGCGGGTTGCGGTCGGTGTCCTGAGCCAGAAAAGCACAACATCTGAGGGGTCTGAGCGAGGTGGCGCACATGGAGAGATACAGGGCTTGGTAGGAGAGGATTTCACTCTCTACCAGGGCAGAAAAATCTGCGGAAGGCTTTGGCGGAAACGTACTGGAAACTTCAGGACATTTGACATTTATCAGAAGCGCTGCTGCTTGCGTTCTGAATGTCAGATTTTACAACGGGCCGACATCTATACAGTTTTCAAGCCACTGAACACGAGGGCCAAAAGGAGGAGCTGTCAGGCAGGAGGTCTCACCTCGCCCCCCTCGTCTCTCAGTCCAAAAGGAGCATCCACACCGCCTTCCTTTCCGTCTGCAGTTTGTGGCTCTTTTGAATAATACATTCTCAGGCTTTCACCATGACTGCACTTCTGGCCTGCTCTTCTCATGGTGTAAAAAAAAAAAAAAATGTAATAAATAAAAATGTATCTCCGGTACCGCAGGCCACCCTTCCTACACTGCAGAGGAGGTGTCCCTGCCCCCCCCACCAGGGTAGCTGCTCGCCCCGGCGAGTCACATGGGCCCGTGTGTCGAAACCGTGAGGCCGACTGCCTGCTGTTAGGGACCACAGACACCGCACTGGCTGAGGGGAGGAACCTCAGAGTGACCTCCTTGAGACAGCCAGTGTTGTGACTTTGCGGTTCATCATTCGTTCATGTGTTCGGTACCATTAAAAAAAAAAAAAACGGCCCCAATGTATAGCAGAGCGCAGTTCTGCCACAGTGTGTGAAGAGCCAATAAAAAATTTATTGAAACATGTTTCTATTCTTCCTGGTCTAAATGTGTTTAACTTCAAATATAGCACTTGTGAAATATTTAACGTCTTCCCCAAGCCTTTGGGTTTTATTCCACAGACGCTTCTCCGCTTAACGCTAGCTGGAGCTCTGGGGCTTTCGTCTTCGAAGAAATTTCTGAGTGAAGGCCAGAACAGGAGGGCTAAATCCCTGGGAGATTCCCAGACTGTTTGACCTTTGTGGCCAAGTGGACCTCAACGTTTCCCCATTCACCGCTGTCTGCAGACGGCCCAAACTGCCCCGCCCCCTCCTGGTGAAAGAGGAGTGGCACTTCAGCACTTTTAGCGAGACTCCTAAGCTCAGCTGCCAGAATCGCAGAATCTCACGTTCTCCGCTCCCTCTGCTGCAGTTCATCGTTCACTGGGTAGGGGACAACCACTGTCTGCACTTTGTCAGAGCAGACGGTTACTGCGTCAGGTGCTGACAGTCAGAGGCAGCGAGGGAGAGGTGAGGAAGGGTGCAGACACAGGCAGAGGTGAGGAAGGGTGCAGGCACAGGCAGAGGTACGGAAGGGTGCAGGCACAGGCAGAGGCAGAGGTGCGGAAGGGTGCAGACACAGGCAGAGGTGCGGAAGGGTGCAGGCACAGGCAGAGGAGAGGAAAGTGATGGAGAGAGATGAATGAGGATGTAACAGGAAAACAGACGGATAAAGGGGAGATCCCAGGGCGTAGATGGAAAGCTGGTGGCACTGAACACGGCACTCATCTCTCCTCTAAAGGACAGGGGGCTGGAACAGGAGCCTCCTCCTGCTGGTACAGTCACAGCAGTGGGAGACACGCCAGCTGTCTAACCGCTGCCAGGCTGGGGCGGGAAGCCCACACTGCATCAGAGTGTGTGACTGAGCGGCCACTGGGCCCCACGTCCCCGCTACTGGGACCAGGCGCTGCTCAGGTCTGGGCCGCATTTCAACAAACAAGCCAAGCATAGGACGCTTCTGCAAGACGTATTAATAAAGAAATAAAGAAATCCCACTCCTCGCATTTCAAAAAGACAGCGACGTGTCCATTACGCAGATGTCAGCACTGCATCAGGTAAAAAGGTGCGATTGTGCGGCAAAAAGGTGCGATTGGGAGGTGATTGTGAGGTAAAAAGGTGCGATTGTGCGGTAAAAAGGTGCGATTGTGCGGTGATTGTGAGGTAAAAAGTTGCGATTGTGCGGTAAAAAAGTGTGATTGTGAGGTGATTGTGAGGTAAAAAGGTGCGATTGTGCGGTAAAAAGGTGCGATTGTGCGGTGATTGGGAGGTAAAAAGGTGCGATTGGGAGGCAAAAAGGTGCGATTGGGAGGTGATTGTGAGGTAAAAAGTTGCGATTGTGCGGTAAAAAGGTGTGATTGTGAGGTGATTGTGAGGTAAAAAGGAGCGATTGTGCGGTAAAAAGGTGTGATTGGGAGGTGATTGTGAGGTAAAAGGGTGCGATTGGGAGGTAAAAAGGTGCGATTGGGAGGTGATTGTGAGGTAAAAAGGTGCGACTGGGAGGTAAAAAGGTGTGATTGTGAGGTGATTGTGAGGTAAAAAGGTGCAATTGAGAGGTAAAAAGGTGCGATTGTGAGGTAAAGGCGTAAACTGGATCACAGACCGAGCGCTATGAGGTGGAGTTAGCTTGAATGCGTTTAGCTGATTACGACCAGGAGGGCACAAAGGGGGCGCACTATTGGCATAGCGTGGCCTGGGTTAGGGTGGGTTAAATCGCCGGGGCTTCTCTCTGCTCTGCTCTGCCGCAAAAAGAATGGAATAAATGATCCTCTCTTCAAATCTCATTGCAGAATATTTACTCACAATTGGGAACAAAAACTAAAAATTCCAAAAGCAGACAACTGTAAACAAATTAGTTTCTACGGCAACGCACATTCTAACCCAGCTCTGTGGAAACACCCTGACCTTTACAGAGGTATGTAAACATCACTTTATATACTTGTGCCCCCCCCCACGGAGGCCTGGGACACATGTTTCTTGTGCGCAGCCGATCCGAAATAAATACCCAGCCTATTGTGATCTCCCAACAAAGACAGTATCTTAGTAACAAAACAAAAAAAAATTTGCTCAGAGAGAAATTTCCACCGCCACAAAATTCCCTTTTTTTCAGCTGATGGGAGAGTTTGAAATGGCCACAGCGTTTCTTGGCTGTGAGAAACCACAATGAAACATTAGCCTCGCAAACATTTTAAAACGAACACACTCATGAAATGAAATGCCTTTACAGTCCTGTTTCTCCAATCTTTTATAAACCTGGGGAATTAGTTAAAAGTTCTAAGCTAATAGAGTGTCAGTGCATAGACTTAGATCGCCCCCTACAGGACGGTATGCATCACTGCATATCGAATTGTTTCACAGTATCCACAGCTCAAAAAGCTCTCATTAATACTCACTTTGGATAAACAACCTAACTACAAAAAAAATTAAACTAGCGTCACTACAAAGCAGCACTCCATGCACACAGCACGACACTAATTCCAGCCCATTTCGCCACAAGGCTATTCACGCTAGGTCCGACACAAACCACTTCCTGGAGCAAGCCACCCACTTCCTAACGCAGAGGAAGTAAGCGCCCCGCACCCGCTGCAAACAGATCTTTTTGCTGCCGGAGAAAAGTCGGCCCATTCGAATGCTAGGAACACATACTATTCAATGCAAAAGTGAGGAAAGAGAAGGATATCAGCACTAGAAGGATAAAATCCAAGGACAGAAAATTAGCTTTTTTTGTTATTTGTGTAGCAATCCGAGACTCAAAATCTACTTTGCACAAATATGCATGAAATTTTGACGTTTCTGTATCATTAACTACAATGCGATAACAACTATTTCTATCCCTGGGATCTCTTTACAGTGATTTCAGTCACAATCGCATCAGAAACTCGTATTGTTACAAACCTATTTTTATTTAGGTTAAGTTAAGTTATTTAAGAGGGACACAGACCAGGAGTGCTCAGACAGCCATTAAGGACAGACCTCCAGCCCTCCAGCCCTCCAGCCCTCCAGCACCACAAAGATCACGCCTTTCTTTATCTACAGCACCAGTTTTCAGACTTATAGGTTATCAGCTTTTACCGGGACGCTCAGTTATTGGACAGCGGCCACCAATGAGCAGCTGAATGTTTCAGGACCGGCACTTCAGTACGCATGCCAGCAATACCAACGCTTCCTCTGCAGAACAGGCAACCCCTGGCAGGCCCCATCAAACACCTGTAGTTAATGTCCGGCTGAACGGAAATAATTGCGGGTTTCAAGGTGTCCGTTTCTGTCTTGTATCAAGTCCCGATCCTCTCACGCACGCGAACACATGAAAGACAAGACGCGCTTTGTGTTTTACATAGCGTGCCTAACACCAATTTGTCCCCCAAGTTTCTCCTACTTAAGAGATGGGCGTCTCTTATAAAGTAAATACATTGACAAATAATTACCAGCTCACCCTTAAATGATGTTAAAGGATGGATGTTTTCCTTTGTGCTTTTCTTAACCACCCCATGAATCACACCACGTGATCTGCTGATGTATTTTTATATTACATTCTTACACTTATTTAACTTAAGAGCCATGCTTTAGAGCCAAATAATAAATGGAGACGCTCTAGTTAAATACCTAGCTCATGGGTAGCTCAAGTCAGTCTGGTGAATGTAGCGAATTGCAAATTCCAATGATCATGCATAGACCTCAGTCAGGGTTGTAATGTCAGTTCCTACCCTGGCTCCAGCAGTTTGAGTCACAAAAACACTTAAATCATCCCAATGCTTGCAGTATTTATCCGTTTGCCCCAGTAGACTGTCCCTCCGGCACCAGGTTAAGCGACAGCAGGGGGACAGACTGCGTGAAAACGCGGGACAAGGGAACCGTACACAAAAACTGCGGCCGTACCTTTTTTGACCCCGCGAACCCCTCCGACTCCAGGAAGAAGTAGGCGAACGGCATCAGCACGAAGAGGCAGAGATTGGAGAACAGGGACACCAAGTTCCACAGGCCTGAAAAGAAGACTGCGTGTTTATAGTCCACATTTTCATACACAGCAACAGACAAGCGTAGAGTCATTATGTAAACGGAAAACTTTATGTAGTGGCAAAAAACGTCAGGTGTTCCACGTGGAAGAAACAAGTGCGGGTCACAAAAAAAAAAAACTGAACTCTGACGCCACCTTGTGGTGGATGATGATACAGCATCTAAACCGAATCCTGCATATTGACACAAAGAGAAACAACAGCTTAAAGGGTTCCCAGCTCCACTGTATAAACAAAGACCCAGGAGTGGCCGATGGATGGCAGCCGTCTCCTGTTTCACATGAATCCGCACCAGATGCATTACCCGAAAACCCAGCCTTTCTTTCGTTTTCCTCCCAAAGCTTCCACATCTGGGGCCTGCCCTCAGACACTTGGGGGCGCTGCGCCAGGCAAACCACCTGCTCGCAAGAACGAGGCCAATCAGATAGTCAAAAGCCCAATCAGATGGTCAAAAGCCCAATCAGATGGTCAAAAGCGCAGATAAGCTACTACCATCAAAGGCTAGATACTATACAGTGGACTTTGTTTAAAATGGAGTCCAATATATTTCATGGCATTTGTATTTGCATTTGCAGATGGGGAGAGGACTGGGGGGGTGATTGGTGGCGTCTTTTCAGAAGAGATTGCTCACAGCACAATGGGGTTCTGTCTCCAACACCTAAATAGAAACGTTGCCTAGCGCCAAGCAGGTGCTCGGGGTGTGTCATTTAAAAAAAGAAACAAATTTAATAATCTCTCGGGCCTTCCTTAGAGACTGAAACAAAAACAAAAAAAGCAACGCGGTAGACATCAATCCCAGAAGCCAGCATTTTGAAGGGGCAGTGCCTTCAAAATAGGCGAACAGCATTCCCTTGTGGCCATGCGAGTAGACGTGACAGAGAAACGCAGACGTCTGCCCCCACGCCTGCAGTCAGAACACTGTTCAAAAACACTCAGATTAGTCAAGTGATCACAAAGTAATGGCAAAAAAAAGCTGTTGTGTTACTAACCATGAATGAGGGAGCCATTGAGCCACTGAACGTAGTAGTTTTTGGGGAAGGAGAGCAGGATCTCGTTACTGACTATAGAGAAGGGCAGAAGCAGGACTGCTCCGGCAGACACAGCCAGAGTGAAGGTGCACAGGTAGAGCCTGAGAGAGGAGACAAAATAACCGGGATTGGGGTCGGGGTCGGGGTGACATTAGCAAGGATGGTGGCAAGCCACAGCTGGAAGTGTATAATCGTCCGTGCACAAACGGAATTGTGGACGGCTGTGCGCCCTTTTTGATTTGACGGCTGAGTAAAAACGTTTTCTAGTCCACTATAAGGGAAAAGGAGCCTCCAGAAAGACGACTGACTGCAAAGTGGCGCGACGGACCGCATCCGGTGACGGAAAGGGCCGTGTAATTAACCACCGCGTTCCCCTTAACGACCGAGTTACCTGTGATTTTCTACAGCGTTATTTAGCCTTTGATTGGTTCTCTGGGATAATTTCAAGCAGCCATGAGTAAAAGCGGCCCGACCGTGCCATTTTCAGGGATAGAGCCTTGTCAGGTTTACGGGGAGCAGAGAGGTGAACGTTTTCATTTTAATCCAAGAACATAACCCAATCTGCCTGGGCTTCTCGGATCATGATTTAGACAGCGTCTTCCCGAAACCAGCAATTTGTCTGGCTCCCCCGCAGGACGGGACAGGTGCGGCAGTAAAACCACAGCGGTTCTGACGCGCGCGCGTCCCTGACACCTCGCTCTTGCTGCTGAAGCTGAGCTCGGCGTACCGATTGCCTTTTTGATTGCAGATGACATATTTGGCAATGGCTCAAGGCTGCCAGAGCACAGCTGATTTTTCGGAAGTCAGGTGTCTGCGACAACAAAGAATTGCTGCCAGCATTAAGGGGGTCCCTGCCCTAAAGTCTAGCAAACCTAATCTACACCGTGTAATTAATCAAGCCTTATGATAATGACGATCGCCATTCGTCATCTTTGGGCGGTTACCGGCCCGCTAATGTCGTCTGTGTCCAAACAGATGGGTGAATGCATTCAAGTTTTCATTCTCTTCTGGTGTATTTCATCGTGTCTCATGTATTATTATTGTTGTTGTTGTTGTTGTTGTTGTTATTATTATTATTAATTCTGATAAGAGCGCTCTACCTTTAACTGGTAATCCTGACCATTGCTAAGCGATATCTTGTAGGAGGGTTATTGAAATTAAACAGCACAGTGATGATTGGGATTTGTCAAGGGTGCAATTTTGTTAAAACAGCAGCGCAAATAGGCAGGATTCAACGCAGTTTAAGTAGAACGGAAAAACCCCGGTTACACTTACGATATTCTGTTGACTATGGCATCTTCATCTTCATGGTCATCTGTAGGGTTAAAAAAAAATGTATCGACAACAACAGTAATGGCAAATTCAATGGGACGTTTTGCAAGTGAATTTTTCGTTCATTTCAGACAGAATCTAAGCAGAAAATGATAATGTTAGAGCTTAATTTCTACAAATAAATATCAAAAATCACACAGCAGCAAGCTCAAAATTGGGTCCTTTGGTGTTTAAGTTACCAGAATCCTGCTGGGTCAACCCTCTCAATAGAGAGGTACAGCCATTGTACCTTTGATCGAAACTGACATTTAGCAATGTTTTTCGGGAGCAAATGCCACTGTGCCTCATCACGGTAACAGCCTGTTCAAAGCCAGTCACCCCCAACTCACTGTGACAAAAACGACAGCAGAGGCAGCCCCTCAGAGCCTGCCCTACACTGCAGAGGCCCAACAGAGGGCAAGGAAATCTGATCCAGAGCAAAGCCTGTACCCCCCCCCCCCACTCCACTACTCCCAAAGTGTGAGTTAGTGCCAATGTGAGGATCACATCGCCAGTCTCTGTAAAGTGCCTTCCAGACAAAATCAGAATACAAAACAGAATCTATTGATCAATCGACCCCGCTCTCCTGCTGTGCATCCAGCAGAGGGCGCTTCAATGGCTCTTGGCACTGCACCATTTCCCTGTTAGTTTACCAAGGTGGTGACCAACATATCTGACTTTTTACCAAAAAAAAAAAAAGAAGAAAAGTGGCCCGTGGAGACAACTGGATGGTGAGGTGATCTAGTTTGAAATTAGCTGCAAGGGCCCACAATGACCTGTGCGTTCTATTTTTGCTGGATTTATAATGGGCAGCCTTTTTTAGCAGCCCAATTTCTTTAAAAGCAAGTAAAAAAGTTGCAACAGCTTTTTGAAGAACTTGTTGGCCTTATGCATTGTCAATTTTCTACCAAAAAAGAAAACAACATATGACACTGACAAATTATGAATCCTCCTTGACACCATTATTCCAAATATGGAATTGACAAGGGCATTTTCTGGCCAGTTCTTAGCAGTACTACTCCAATATAGTTAAGTTAAAGAGAGAACAACAGCCTCCCTCAGATTTAAACCGGAAATCAAGCGGTTCTCAAACCAATAGCTAAACCCAGAGCTAATTTTGCAAACAGATTCCAGCAAGGCATTAAACTGAAGAGCGGATCTGGAGCTTTTTTTAGTTTCCAGTAGCAGGACTGTTACACCAATGATATTACGTGTGTTAAATAATGGGCCGGCAAAATGCTAACTCCAGCGACAATGACATTCGGCAAAAAGACGGCTGAAGACTGTTCACGTAAGTTGTTATCTTTAGTCCGGCATCCAAAAGGTTGCCTGTGCGAGGTGCCGCGTTAAAAGCCTGCGGCCGACAGGAGCTTTCCCTTCAATCCGCACCAAAGCCCCTGGCTGTTCAAAAGGCCCGACCCAGCTTATCCAAGGCAACAAAGGCACCACAATGCAGGGGCGACTGCAGCTTTTCAAAATGGACGCCCACGTTTTCACACGCCTCTCATCCTGTGCACACAGTTTCAGCTTCTGTCGGCGCGCAAGAGCGACCTACACAAAATTCTGGCTTGCTATGAATCCTTTCGAAATATGCACCTAAAAAAACAAAAACAACAACTTTCTCATCAGAAAGACTTCACCAACCCGGGCTCCGAAACCACTGATAATATGAATTGATGTGTGAATAAGGGACTCACCAGTTTTTCTCTTATATCTGGTTATGATACAGTATGATACAATGTAGAGGACAGCAAAGAGCAGGAAACAGATCTGAAAGAGAAGAACATTCATAGACAGTTAACCTTCTGAGCTTTAATGACTTTTAGCAAAAAGCTAAATAACCTCCTGTCTTTTTATTAGCCCTGTATTTTTTTCAGTCCACTGGCCAAACACCACTTCCCTAACACTGTCTTGCATTACTGTTTCAAGGGGACGGGGCAGGGGAGAGAGGACACAAAAGCCCCTCTCCCCAATTCGTGGGACGATCGTTGCCATGCGCCACCATTGGTTTGGAACGGAAGCGCCCACAGGTAAGGCCGACAGGGTGCCAAGGAGAGGGAACGGCGCAAAAAGACTTCCGAAGGCGCGCAAAACACCCGAAGCAGCGCTGCCCTCGGCATTTATCTGGGTTATTTATTCCCTGCTTGTCAGCCACCGGTGCAGAGCAGTTTTTTTCTGGCTGGACGACATGCTTGGAACAGCTGAAATTCTGTTTAAAAAACAAAAGCAGAATAAGTAAGAACGTTACACCGCTGAGGACACCCCCCGGTAGCTTCGCTGTACACGTTCAGGTTTCCAGCAGAGGTTCACCTCCTAACGCCAGGCTTGGTAGTCAGCAGAGTTTACATGTACACG